>WSYH01001958.1:13489-26336 GCA_036426205.1 Ascaphus truei | reverse complement strand
AGGGGAGAGGTGAGACAAGGAAGAGACAGGAGACGGAGGGAGAGGGGAGAGGTGAGACAAGGAAAAGGCAGGAGACGGGGGGACAGGGGAGAAGTGAAACAAGGAAGAGGCAGGAGACGGGGGGGGGGGAGAGGTGATACCAAGGAAAGAGTCAGGAGACTGGGTGACGGGTATGGTGAACGAGGACGAGGCAGGAGACATTGGACAGGGACATGTGGGAGAGGTGATAAAAGGAATAGGCAGGAGACGGGGGACAGGGAGAAGTGAGATAAGAATAGGCAGGAGATGGGGAGACATTGGAGAAGTGAGACAAGGAAGAGACAGAAGATAGGGGGACAGGGGAGAAGTGAGATAGGAAGAGGCAGGAGACGTGTGATAGGTGAGACAAGGAAGAGGCAGGAGATGTGGGAACAGGTGAGAGGTGAGAAAAGGAAGAGACAGAAAATAGGAGAACAGGGGAGAGGTGAGACAAGGAAGGCAGAAGAATAGGGTCAGTGGAGAAGTGAGACAAGAAGAGGCAGGATATGGGGAGACAGGGAGAAGTGAGACAAGGAAGAGGCAGGAGACGGGGGACAGGGGAGAAGTGAGACAAGGAAGAGACAGGAAACGGGGGACAGGGGAGAAGTGAGCCAAGATAGAGGCAGAGGACAGGTCTAGTGAGAGAGGCTAGACAAGAGAACGGAGTTGGGGGACAGGGAGAGTTACAAGGAAGAGCAGACACGGGGAGAGGCGAGACAAGGAACGAGGCAGGAGGTGGGGGGACAGGGGAGAAGTGAGACAAAGAAGAGTCAGGAGACACGGCAGGGGAGGGTGAGACAAGGAAGAGACAGAATATAGGGGTAAATAAGGGGAGAAGTGAGACAAGGAAGAGACAGAATATAGGGGGACAGGGGAGAAGTGAGACAGGAAGAGGCTGGGATTGGGGACAGGGGAGAAGTGAACAAGGTAAGATAGAAGATAGGGGGACAGGGGAGAATTGAGACAAGAAGAGGCGGAGAAATGGGACATGGGAAAAGTGAGACAAGGAAAGGTAGGAGACGGGGGGACCAGGAGGAATTGAGACAAGGAAGAGACAGGAGATGGGGGACAAGGGAGAGGTGAGACAAGGAGAGGCAGGAGACGGGGGGACCGGGGAATAGAGTTAGACAAGAAGGAACAGAGATGGTGGGACAGGGAGAGGTGAGACAAGGAAGAGATAAATAGGGGGACAGGGAGAGTCGACAGGAAGAGGCAGGAGACGGGAGGACAGGGAAGAGTGTGAGACAAGAGAGAGCAGGAATGAAGGGAGAGGTGAGACAGAAAAGAGACAGAAGATAGGGGTACGGAGAAGTGAGACTAAGGATAAGCTTGGATGGGGGCACAAGTGGAAAGTGACATGACAATGGAAAAAGGCAGGAGACAGCGGACAGGGTAGAGTAGACAGGAAGAGGCAGGAGACAGGAGACGGTAGAGGTGAGACAAGAAGAGGCAGGAGACAGGGGACAGGTAGGAGGTGAGACAGGAAAGAGGCGGAGACTGGGGGGACAGGGTAAATTGAAACAAGGAAGAGGTGTAGGAGACGGGGGGAACGGGGAGAGTGAGACAAGAAGAGGCTGGAGATGGGGACAGGGGCAGGTGTAGACAAGGAAAGCAGGAAGGCAACGACAGGAGAGTGAGACAAGGAGAGACGCAGTAGAGACGGGAGGAGACAGGAAAAGGCAGGAGAACGGGTGGGACAGGGAGAATGTGAAACAGAAAGGCAGGAGAGGGGGGGGGGGCAGGGAGAAGTGAGGACAAGAAGAGGCTGTAGATGAGGGCAGGGAAGGGAGACAAACGGAAGATGCGGAAATGGCGGACAGGGGAGTAGGTGAGACAGGAAGAGCAGGAGAATGTGGCAGGGAGAGGTAGACCGAAGATAGGAGAAGGGGAAGGTAGATAGGGAGACAAGGCAGAGCATGGAGACAAGGAAGAGGCTAGATGGAGACTAGGGGAGCAATCAAGAACAGAACGTTGAGGCAGGGACAGTATACAGGAGATTACTAGGGACGAGGGGATGAGTGAGACCATGAAAAGGGCGGAGGTGTGTGACAGGGAGAAAGTGACATAAGTCTGAGGAAGACGGACACGGGAACAGTGTGGAGGAGGTGGACAGTGAAGAGCTGGAGATGTGGGATAACCGGGGAGGTGAGACCAGATGAAGAGCTGGAGATGGGGGACAGGGGAGGTGATACAAGAAGAGGCCGGAGACTGGGGGACGGGGAGGAGTGAGACAAGGAAAGATGCAGAAATATGGGGACAGGGGAGAAGAAGACAATGAATATGTAGGAGACGAGAGAGGGTGAGAGGTGAGACATCAAGAGACAGAGATAGGGGGACGAGGGAGAGTGAGACAAGGAAGAGGCTGGGGATGGGGGGACTGGGTGAAGTGCGACAAGGAAGAGACAGATATTTGGGGACCAGGTAAGGAAGGGGAGAGGTGAGAACAGGAAGAGGCAGGAGACGGGGGGACCGGGGAGAGTGAGACAAGGAAGAGACAGGAGAGAGGTGAGACAAGGAACAGATAGAAGATAGGGTTACAGAGGAGAAGTGAGACAAGTAAGAGGCAGGACGGAGTACAGGTGAGAGGTAGACAAGGAGAGATAGAAATAGTGGTACAGAGTAGAAGTGAGGACGAAGGAAGAGTCAGGAGACGGGAAGGACAGGGGAGAGGTTAGACAAGGAGGGACAGAATATAGGTGGACAGGGGATAATTGAGACAACGGAAGAGACAGGAATAATAGGGGGACAGGGGAGAAGTGAGGAGAACACGAATATTCAGAATTATGTGTCAGGGGAGAATAGACAGGAATAGGCTGGGGATTGGGGACAGGGGAAAGTGAGACAAGGTAGAGATAGGAGATAAGGGTGGGACATGGGAGAATTGAGACCAGGAAGAGGCCGGAGAAATGGTACCATAGGGGAAAAGTGATACAAGGAAGATGTATGACGGGGGGACCCAGGGAGAATTGAGATCAAGGAAGAGACAGGAGAGTGGGGGCCAAGGGAGAGGTGAGACAAGGAAAGAGCAGGATACGGTGGACCGGGAGAAGTTAGACAAGGAAGATGCGGAGACGGGGTGAACCCGGGAGAAGTTAGACAATGAAGAGACAGGATATGGTGGACAGGGATAGGTGAGACAAGGAAGAGCTAGAAGATATTGTTAGCAAGATTATAAGTTATACAAGTATATTCAGTGAAACGGGGGACAGTGTAGAGGTGAAGACAATGAGAGGCATGAGATTAAGGTGAGAGTTAGCAAGAAAGAGACAGAAGATAAGGGGGACAAGGGGAAAGGAAGACAAGGAAGAGGGCTGGGGATGTGTGTAACATGTAGAAGTGATACCAAGGAAGAGCAGGAGACAGCGGGACAGGGGAGATTTGAGACAAGTACGAGGCAGGAGAACAGCAGACAGGGGAGAGGTGATACAAGGAAGAGGTCAGGAGACGGGGAAGGGATAGTGAGACAAGGAAAGCGGCAGGATACGGGGTGACAGGGGGAGAATGTGAAAACAAGGAAAGAAGGCAGTAGATGTGGGACAGGTGAACGTGAAGACAAAGAGAGGCGGGAGATGGGGGAACATGTGTAGAGGTGAACAAGGTAAAGAAGCAGGAGACCGGGACAGGATAGGTTAGACAAGGGAAAAAACAAAAAAAAAAGGAAAAAAGAAAACAGAGACGGAGGGAAGAGGGGAAGGTGAGTAACAAGAAAAGGCAGGATACGGGGACAGGGGAAAGTGAAACAAGGAAGAGGCAGGAGACGGGGGGTGCATGGGAGAAGTGAGACAAGTAGAGGCTGGAGATGGAGGACATGGGAGAGGTGAGACAAGGAAGAAGCAAGGAGATGGTTGGACGGGGAGAGGTTGAGACTGGAGAGACAGGAATGGGGGACAGGGGAGAGGTGATACAAGGAAGAGTTAGAAGATAGGGTTGACATAGGTAGAAGTGCGACAAGTAAGAGGCTGGAGATAGGGGGACATCGAAGAGTGACGCAGGACGAGACAGGATATCAGGGACAGGGGATAGGTGAGACAGAGAGGCAGGAGGGGGGGACAGGGGAGAAGTGACATAAGCTAGAGGAAGAGGACAGGGGAACAGGGGAGAGGTGAAGACCACAGAAGAGCTGTAGATGGTTTATGGGTAGGTTGCGACAAGAAGGGCTGGAGATGGTGTGCCATGGAGAGAGTGAGACCAAGAGAGGCAGGAAGACGGGGACATGGAGAAGTGAGACAAGGAAGAGACAGAAAATATGGGGACAGGAGAGAAGTAAGACAAGGAAGAGGCAGGAGACGGAGGGCTGATGTGAGAGGTGAGACAAGAAAGATACCGAAGATCGGGACAGGGGAGAAGTGAGACAAGGAAGAGGCTGGGATTGGGGAACAGGGGAGAAGTGCGACAAGGAAGAGACAGGAAGTGGGAGAGCAGAGGAGAGGTGAGAGACAAGGAAGAGCAGAGACGGGGGACCGTGGAAATGAGACAAGGAAAGAGTACAATAGATGGGGGACAGGGGAGAGGTGAGACAAGAATATAAGAAGATAGTGTTACAGAAGGAGAAGTTAGACAAGGAAAGTTGCAGAGACGGAGGACATGGGAGAGGTGAGACAGGAGAGGCTTGGTATGGGGGGACAGGGAGAGGTTACAGGAATAGGGCAGGAGACGGATGACATGGAGAGGGGACAAGGAAGATGCAGTGGACGGGAGGACATGGGGGAGGTGGACAAGGAAATCTTGGGATGGGGGGGACAGGTGAGACAAGGAAGAGCATGGAGACACAGGGGAACAAGGGGGGAGAGGTAGACAAGGAAGATTCAGAGGTGGGGGGACCGGGGAGAAGTGAGACAGGAAGAGGCAGGAGACGGGGACATGGGAGAAGTGAGACAAGGCAGAGAACAGAATTGGGGGAACAGGAAGATTACGCACGGAGAGGCAGGAAAAACGGAGGGAGAGGTGGAGGTCGACAGAAAGAGACATAATATAGGGGGAACCTGGGAGAAGTGAACAAGGATAGCCTGGGGAAGGGGGGGACAGGGAGAAGTGAGACAGGAAGAGCAGAGACAGCGGACAGGGTAGAGGTGAGACAGGAAGGGCAGGAGACCAGCGGACAGGGAAGAGTGAGACAAGGAAGAGTCAGGAAGACAGTGACAGGGGAGAGGTGATACAAGTAAGAGGGCAGGAGGAACGCGGGGGAAGTGAGAATTGAAGACAAAGAATAGCTGGAGAATGGAGGGACAGGGGAGAGGTTAGACAAAGGAAGAAGCAGCGACGTGGGACAGGGGAGAGGTGATACAAGGAATAGAACAGAGACGGATGGAGGGAATGTTGAGACAAGGAAAATGCAGGACTGGGGACCAGGGGAGAGTGAAACATGAAGCGGCGGAACTTGGGGGTGGCCGTGGAGAAGTGAGACAAGGATGAGGCTGGAGATGGAGGGACAGGGGAGAGGTGAGACAAGGAAGAAGCAGGAGACGGTGGGATAGGGGAGAGGTGAGACATGGAAGAGACAGGAGATGAGGGACAGGGGAGAGGTGAGACAAGGAAGAGATAGAAGATAGGGGGACAGAGGAGGAGTGAGACAAGGAAGAGGCAGGAGACGGGGGACAGGGGAGAAGTGAAACAAGAAAGAGTCAGGAGACGGGGGACAGGAGAGAAGTGAGACAAGGAAGAGGCTGGAGATAGGGGGACAGGGGAGAAGTGAGACAAGGAAGAGACAGGAGATCAGGGACAGGGGAGAGGTGAGACAAGGAAGAGGCAGGAGGTGGGGGGACAGGGTGAGAAGTGAGACAAGGAAGCAGTCAGGCGACACATGGTCCGGGGAGGGTGAGACAAGGAAGAGACAGAATATAGGGGGACAGGGGAGAAGTGAGACAAGGAAGAGACAGAATATAGGGGGACAGGGGAGAAGTGAGACAAGGAAGAGGCTGGGGATTGGGGACAGGGGAGAAGTGAGACAAGGTAGAGATAGAAGATGGGGGACAGGGAGAATTAGAGCAAGAAGAGGCGGAGAAATGGGTGTACAGGGAAAAGTGAGACAAGGAAAGGTATGAGACGACGGGGACCCGGAGAATTGAGACAAGGAAGCAGACAGGAAAGGGGGACAAGGGAGAGGTGTACACAAGTAGAGTGCGGAGACTGGGGACCGGGGAAAGTTAGACAAGTAAGGATACAGGAGATGGTGGGGACAGGGAGAGGTGAGACAAGGAAGAGATAGAAGATAGGGGGACAGAGGAGAGTGAGACAGAAGAGGCAGAGACGGAGACAGGGGAGAGGTGAGACAAGGAAGAGGCAGGAGATGAAGGGAGAGGTGAGACAAGAAAGAGACAGAAGATAGGGGACGAGAAAGTGAGACAAGGATAGCTTGGATGTGGGGACCAGTGGAAAGTGCAGACAATGGAATAACAGGCAGGGAGAACAGCGTACAGGGTAGAGTTAGACAAGGAAGAGGCAGGAGACAGGCAGACGGAGAGGTGAGACAAAGGAGATGCAGGAGACAGGGGACAGGAGAGGTGAGACAAGGAAGAGGCGGAGACGGGGGGACAGGGTAGAAGTGAAACAAGGAAGAGGTGAGGAGAGGGGGGACAGGGAGAAGTGAGACAAGAAGAGGCTGGAGATGAGGGACAGGGGAGGTGTAGACAAGAAGAAGCAGGAAGAACGTACAGGAGAGGTGAGACAAGGAGAGACAGGAGAACGTTAGGAGAGGGAGAGGTAGACAAGGAAAAGGCAGGAGAACGGGGGGACAGGGGAATGTGAAACAAGAAGAGGCAGGTAGAGCGGGGGGGGGGGCAGGGAGAAGTGAGACAAGGAAGAGGCTTAGATGGAGGGCAGGGAAGGAGACAAGGAGAAGCGGAAATGGTGGGACAGGGGAGAGGTGAGACATGGAAGAGACAGGAGATGGGGGACAGGGGAGAGGTGAGACAAGGAAGAGTTAGAAGATAGGGGGACAGAGGAGAAGTGAGACAAGGAAGAGGCTGGAGATAGGGGGACATCGAAGAAGTGAGGCAAGGAAGAGACCAGGAGATCAGGGACAGGGGATAGGTGAGACAAGGAAGAGGCAGGAGGTGGGGGGACAGGGGAGAAGTGACATAAGCTAGAGGAAGAGGACACTGTAACAGGGGAGGAGGTGTGACAGAAGAGGCTGAGATGGGGGATAGGGGAGAGGTGAGACAGGAAGAGGCTGGAGATGGGGGGACAGGGGAGAAGTGAGACAAGGAAGAGGCAGGAGACGGGGACAGGGGAGAAGTGAGACCAAGGAAGAAGAAAATATGGGGACAGGAGGAGAAGTAAGACAAGGAATAAGAGGAGACGGAGGGAGAGGTGAGAGGTGAGACAAAAAGAGACAGAAGATAGGGGGACAGGGAGAAGTGAGACAAGGAAGAGGCTGGGGATGGGGGGACAGGTGAAGTGCGACAAGGAAGAGACAGAATGGGGACAGTAGGAAGGGGAGAGGTGAGACAGGAAGAGCAGGAGACGGGGAACCGGGGAAGTGAGACAAGGAAGAGACGGAGTGGTGACAGGGGAGAGTGAGACAAGGAAGAGATAGAAGATAGGGTTACAGAGGAGAAGTGAGACAAGAAGTAGGCAGGAACGGGAGTACAGGGAGAGGTGAGACAAGTGAGAGATAGGAAGGATGAGTGGTGACAGAGTATGAAGGAGAGACGAAGGGGATAGAGTCAGGAGACGGGAAGGACAGGGGAGAGGTTGAGACAGGAGGGCAGAATAGGGGACAGGGTATTGAGACAACGGAAGAGAGCAGGATAAGGGGGACAGGGAGAAGTGAGGGAACACGAATGATTCAGGAAGGTCAGGGGAGAAGTGAGACAGGAAAGTGCGATTGGGGACAGGGGAGAAGTGAGACAAGGAAGAGGAGGATAAGGAGTGGGACAGGGAGAATTGAGACAGGAAGAGGCCGGAGAAGATGGTGACCATAGGGGAAAAGTGAGACAAGGAAGAGGCTTGAGGGGGGACCAGGGAGAATTGAGACAAGGAAGAGACAGGAGACAGCTGGGGGCAAGGGAGAGGTGAGACAAGGAAAGAGGCAGGATAGACAGGGGACAGGGAGAAGGTTAGACAAGGAAGATGGCGGAGACGGGGGACAGGGAGAAGTTGAGACAATGAAGAGCAGGAGATCGGGGACAGGGATGGTGAGACAAGGAAGAGCTAGGAGATAGTGAGACAAGATTATAAGGATACAAGTATATGCAGGAAACGGAGGGACAGTGTAGAGGTGACAGACAATGGAGGATGAGCATAAGGGAGAGTTAGCAAGGAAAGAGACAGAGATAAGGGGGACAGGGGAGAAGACAAGGAAGAGGGCTGGGGAGGTGAACATGTAGGACATGTGATACCAAGGAAGAGCAGGAGAAGGGGACAGGGGAGATAGTGAGACAAGTACGAGGGCAGGAGAACAGCACGACAGGGGAGAGGTGAACAAGGAAGAGATCAGGAGACTGGGGACAGGGAAGTGAGACAAGGAAAGCGGCAGGATACGGGGGACAGGGGGAGAAGTGAAACAAGGAAAGATAGGCAGTACGATGTGGGACAGGGTGAAGTGAGACAAGGAGAGGCGCGAGATGGAGGGAACAGTGGAGGTGAACAAGGAAGAAGACAGGAGACGGGACAGGATAGGTTAGACAAGGGAAGACAAAAAAAAGGAAAAAAGAAAGAGACGAGGGAGAGGGGAAGGTGGTGAAAAGGCAGACGGACGGGGAAAGTGACAAGGAAAGGCAGGAGACGGGGGCAGGGAGAAGTGAGACAAGTAGAGGCTGGAGATGGGGACAGGGAGAGGTGAGACAAGGAAGAAGCAAGGAGACGGTGAGACGAGGAGAGAGGTGAGACGGAAAGAGACAGGAATGAGGGGACAGGGGAGAGGTGATACAAGGAAAGTAGAAGATAGGGGGGACAAGGGAGAAGTGAGACAAGAAGAGGCTGGAGGATGGGGGACAGAAGAGTGACGACAGGACGGAGACAGGATATCAGGAGACAGGGGATAGGTGAGACAGAGAGGCAGGAGACATGGCTGGGACAGGGGTGAAGTGACCAAATTAGGAGAAGAGGACAGGGTGAGACGGGGAGAGGTGAAGACACAGAAGAGACTGTAGATGGATGGGTAGAGTTGCGACAAGAAGGGCTGGAGGAGGTGTGCGGGCATGGAGAGAGTGAGACCAAGAGAAGGACAGGAAGAGGTGGACATGGGAGAAGTGAGACAATGAAGAGACAGAAGGGGACAGGGAAGTAAGACAAGGAGAGGCGGGACGGAGGGCTGAGTGGAGAGGTGAGACAAGAAGATGCTGGAGATGGGGACAGGGATGAAGTGAGACCAGGAAGAGGCTGGGATTGGGGAACAGGGGAGAAGTGCGACAAGGAAGAGACGGAAGTGGGAGAGCAGAGGAGAGGTGAGAGACAGGAAAGCAGAGACGGGGGACGGGAGAGACAGGAAAAGAAAAGAGGGGGACAGGGGAGAGAGTGAGACAAGAATATAAGAAGATAGTGTTACAGAAGGAGAAGTTAGACAAGGAAAGTTGCAGAGACGGAGGACATGGGAGAGGTGAGACAGGAGAGGCTTGGTATGGGGGGACAGGGAGAGGTTACAGGAATAGGGCAGGAGACGGATGACATGGAGAGGGGACAAGGAAGATGCAGTGGACGGGAGGACATGGGGGAGGTGGACAAGGAAATCTTGGGATGGGGGGGACAGGTGAGACAAGGAAGAGCATGGAGACACAGGGGAACAAGGGGGGAGAGGTAGACAAGGAAGATTCAGAGGTGGGGGGACCGGGGAGAAGTGAGACAGGAAGAGGCAGGAGACGGGGACATGGGAGAAGTGAGACAAGGCAGAGAACAGAATTGGGGGAACAGGAAGATTACGCACGGAGAGGCAGGAAAAACGGAGGGAGAGGTGGAGGTCGACAGAAAGAGACATAATATAGGGGGAACCTGGGAGAAGTGAACAAGGATAGCCTGGGGAAGGGGGGGACAGGGAGAAGTGAGACAGGAAGAGCAGAGACAGCGGACAGGGTAGAGGTGAGACAGGAAGGGCAGGAGACCAGCGGACAGGGAAGAGTGAGACAAGGAAGAGTCAGGAAGACAGTGACAGGGGAGAGGTGATACAAGTAAGAGGGCAGGAGGAACGCGGGGGAAGTGAGAATTGAAGACAAAGAATAGCTGGAGAATGGAGGGACAGGGGAGAGGTTAGACAAAGGAAGAAGCAGCGACGTGGGACAGGGGAGAGGTGATACAAGGAATAGAACAGAGACGGATGGAGGGAATGTTGAGACAAGGAAAATGCAGGACTGGGGACCAGGGGAGAGTGAAACATGAAGCGGCGGAACTTGGGGGTGGCCGTGGAGAAGTGAGACAAGGATGAGGCTGGAGATGGAGGGACATTGGAGAGGTGAGACATAGGAAGAAGTCAGTAAACGGGCTAGGGTAGAGGTGATACATGATAGACAGGAGATGATGTTCAGGAGAGGTGAGACAAGGAATATATAGACTATTAGGGGGCCAGAGTACGGAGTGGAGCAATGACGGGGCCGATACGGGGGAACAGGGGATAAGTTAAACAAGAAAGAGTCAGTAGAACTGGGACAGGGAGAATGAGACAAGGAAAGGCTGGAGATAGGGGTACAGGGGAGAATTGAGACAAGGAGAGACAGGAGATCAGTGACTGTGGGATCGGTGGACCAAGGAAGTCATAGTTGGGGGACAAGGGGAGAAGTGACATATCGCGAGAGGAAGGACAGGGACAGGGGAGAGGTGAAGACAGGAAGATGCTGGAGATGCGGGGACAGGGGAGAGGTTGGAGCCCAGGAAGAGGCTGGAGATTGGTAGACAGGTGGAGAAGTTAGCAATGAAGAGGCAGGAGACTTGGACCTGTGGAGAAGTGAGACAAGTAAAGAGACAAAAATGGGGACAGGAGAGAATTAAGACAGGAGGCGGCAGAGACGGAGGAGAGGTGAGAGTAACAAGAAGAGACAGATGATAGGGACCGGGGAGAAGTGCGACAAGGAAGAGTCTGATGGGGTGACAGGGTATAAGTGAAAAGGAAGAGGCAGGTGACGGCGGACAGGGAGAGGTGAGACATGAATAGGCAGGAGACAGGGGACAAGGGAGAGGTGATAACAAGAAGAGGCAGGAGACATGGGGACGGGACGAGGTGAGACAAGGAGAGGCAGGAACAAAGAAGATTAAATGAATATGGAGGAGACAAGGTGGAGATGTGAGACAAGGAAGAAGCCGTAGACGTGGGACATGGGAGAGGTGAGACACTGTTAAGAGACAGAGAGACGGAGGGAGAGGGGAGAGTAAGCAAAGAAAAAGGGCAGAGGTGGGGGGACAGGGGAAAGTGACATAAGCCTGATGAAGAGTGACATGGAAAAGGGGAGAGGGGAGACAGGATAAGGCCACTTGCGAATGTGGGACAGGGGAGCACCAAGGTGAGACAAGACGAGGCTTGAGAATGGGGGACCGGGGAGGTGCAGACAAGGAAGAGGCGGGAGATGGGGGACAGGGAGAGGTTGAGACAAGAAAGGCTGGAGATGGGGGGACAGGAGAAGTGAGACAATGAAGAGTCTATAACTGTGTGACACAGTGGAGCGCTTGATAAAGGAACAGCAGTGAGAACGGGGATAATCGCGACAAGAGAGGCTGGAGACGGGGGACACGGGAGAAGCGAAACCAGGAGAGGCAGGAGACTGGGGACGGGGTGAGAAATTAGGCAAGGAAGAGCAGATACGGGGGGGGGGACAGGGGATAAGCGGAAAAAAGGAAAAGTGTTGGTGGGTGGACCGTTGTAGGAATTGAGACGTGAATGGGGGGGATAGGAATAGACAGATGACTGTTGCAGAGACAGGGGCAGGATACCGGGTGGTTGGAAGATGGAGATAGCATAGGGAGACAAAGATACAAGGATCTTATCTCAAGACAACGAGGAGGTGGCGGGGTAGGTCGCTTCTGTTTGTGGGAGTTAAAATGTGGTCAGGAGATAGGGTATGTAGAAGTCCGAAGGAGATGACAGTGAGAAGAATGGAAGGAAGAAGAGTCTTGCGGAAGTGTGGGGGTGTGTGTGGTGGGTGTCTGGAGTATGGCAAAGAAGAGGGGTATAAGGAGATGGTCTAATGGGAGAAGAGTTAGACGGTCGTGGGGTTCGGGGTTCAATGCGAAGTTTAGATATTTTTATATTTTGAGATGGTACGGGCTTAGGGTGCATAAAAATATTATAGCGGGGGGGGGGGGGGTGGGGGGATGAGTTGTGATAGGTCAGAAGCGGGTTACAGGTTAATCGTGTAATGATCAAATAGTTAGAATAGTTTTAGTCGATGTATTTTGTCTTTACTGATTTGTTAGAGTACTTAGGTTATAGATTTTTATAGAGCGGTTTGAAGTCCTAATGTGCAGAGGGATTTTGTGAAGTACATATGTATAGGCTGGTTGTAAGGACCATATTATGTGAATAATTCGGTGGAAGACTGATTGTTAGAAGTGTTTTGTCCTTGCCCTCTTTTCGCTGCTCTTTTCTCTGCGATCTTGCCTTCCGTCGGGTGCTCTTTCTATGTGGGCTGCCACTCGGTGTCTCGGCTGCTGCGCTCGTCTGGGTTCTGTTGCCGTGCACTGTTATGGTCTCGTGCGTGTCGGTGGTTGCCCGTCGCGCGCGTGGGCGTTTGTGTGCTCGTGATGTTGTGTGGGTTCTTGTGGCGGTCCTCTGTGGGTTTCTAGTGGGATTTTGTGTGTGCTGTGACCGGGGCGTTTGCTTAGGCGTGTCAACTGCTTGTGCGTGTGGTGTGCCTTGCCGGGGGGGGGTGTTCATTGGTGTCTCGTTTTTTTGGGGGGCTGCTTTTGT
>WSYH01001958.1:0-13476 GCA_036426205.1 Ascaphus truei | reverse complement strand
GGGGGGGGGAAGGATGGAAGGGAGCATACATAAATGCATCATAAGAGTTCATCTGTTTGGTGGTCCTTCATTAAGCTGAGATAGTGCCGATCAGGGCATTACAGCACAGAAACTCCCATTGAAGTGTCCCGAATGGCACGATCTCGGTTGAATGCATAATGACGGGTTTCGACAATACACCCCACAGTGTGTGCTATCAGAGCTCTGTTTGGGGGGACCCGACTAATGGGGTGTCCGTCATGTTCCACCCTCCGCGTGACAATCCATTGCACCCCAAAATCAGCATCATGGAATAAGGTAAATGGGCGAGGTCCCTGGAGCCTGGCACGAAGCGCCCCTGGGGTCCCAAGTGTGGGAAACAGGATAGCGTGGAGGTATCTGGCAGTGAGCGGTGTCACCGTGAACATGTGTTAATGTGTTCGGAATCCCTCCATCCTCACACTGCTCCCCCCCCTGCTCTGCCACTGGTCCTCTGTGCGACCCTGAGTACTACCCTATGCTCTCCTCTGCCTCTGTGTGACACTGAGCACCCCCTTCTGCTTTGCTTCTGGTCTTCTGTTTGACCCTGTTCACTTCCCCAGTCCTCTGCCTCTGTGTGACCCTGAGTACCCCGTCCTCTGCCTCTGTGTGACCCTGAGTACCCCGTCCTCTGCCTCTGTGTGACCCTGAGTACCCCGTCCTCTGCCTCTGTGTGACCCTGAGTACCCCGTCCTCTGCCTCTGTGTGACCCTGAATACCCCGTCCTCTGCCTCGGTGTGACCCTGAGTACCCCGTCTTCTGCCTCGGTGTGACCCTGAGTAGGATAGCCGTCTTTCTGCTCGTTGTACCTGATTACCGCCCACCCCCGTCTCTGCCTTGGATGTTGACCCTGAGTACCCCGTCTCTGCCTCTGCGTGAACCCCTGAGTCCCAACCCCGCCTCTGCCTCTGCGTGACCACTAGTACCCCGTCCTCTGCTCACTGCGTGCCCCCTGAGTACACAAACCTACCCATCCTCCTCTGCGTGAACCCTGAGTACCCCATACCACACAATGCCAATCTGCGTGACCCTGATTACCCCGTCCTTTGCCTCTGTGTTGCCCCTGAGCATCCTCCTGTCTCTCCTCCTCTGCCTCTGTGTGCACCCTGAGTACCTCCCCCCTGTCCTCTCTCTGCCACTTTGTGAGCCACTGAAATACCCACCCCCCCCTTTCCTCATCCATCTGCCTTCGGTGTGACCCTGAAGCACACCCCCTGTCCGCCTCAATCCTCCTCTGTGTGACCCTGAGCACCCACCTTCCTGTCCCTCATCCCTCCTGCGTGACCCTGACACAACCCCCCCTGCCCTGGTCTCTCCTCTGCCGTGTGACCCTGAACACCCCCGTCCTCATCCTCTGTGTGACCCTGACCAGCACCCCTGTCCTGTCCTCTCCTCTGTTTGACCCTGGGAGACCCCCCTGTCCTCATCCTCTGGCTCTGTTGCCCTGACACCAAACCCCCGTCCTCTCCTCTTCCTCTGTGTGAGCCCTGAAGCACCCCGTCCTGTCCTCTCCCTCTGCTGTGTGACACCGGAGTCCCCGTCCTCTGCAAACTGTGTGACGCACTTATACCAAAAAAACACCCACAGCCACCGTCCCTGCCTCTGTTTTACCCCCGCGAGCAATCCCTCCTGTCCTCCTCCACAATCCTCTTGCCTCTGTAGTTGACCCTGAGCACACCCCCCTGTCCTCTCCTCTTCCTGTTTGACCCCTTAGCACTCCGTCCTGTCCTCTTGCCTCTGTGTGACCCTTAGTACCCCCCCCCGTCCTCTGCTCATGTGTTGTGACCCCGAGTAAAACCTACCCCCCCGTTCCTCTGCCTCTGTGTGACCCCTGAGCAACTCCATGTCCTCTGCCTCTGTGTATCCCTTGAGTCACTCCACCTTCTCTGCCTCTGTGTGACCCGCGAGAGCACTCCCGCCTGTGCCTACAATCCCTGTCCTGCCTAGTGACCCTTGAGTCACCTCCACCTGTCCTCGTAGTACCGCCACTGTTCCCTTCGTGCCCTGCACTCCCCTGTCTTGCGTGACCACTCACTCCACTACTTGCGGGACCCTGAGCATACTCACCTCTCCTCTTGTGACCTCTGCACTCCCACTGCTTCCTCTTGATCCGTGACCTGAGCACTCCACCCTGTCCTCTCCTGCCGTGACCGTGAGTCACTCCACCTTCCTCCTTTGCTGAGACCCTAGCCCTCCAACCTTCCTCTGCGTGACCCCTGAGCACTCCACCGGCACTGGTGACACTTGCATCGGTCTTGACGGACCTAGAGCACTCCACCTGTCTCTTGTTGACCCTGAGCACTCCAACCTGTCCTCTGTTGATGTGCACTCCTGTCCTGTAGACCCGAGTGAACTCTCCCTTGCCCCTGCCTGTTGTTCCCTTAGCCTAATTCCACCGGTACTGTCTCTATCCTCTTATGCTCTGTTTACCCTGATCGTCACTCCCCCTTCCCCGGCGTGTCCTTTACTCACACCTTCCTCTGTTTCACCTTCTTCATTTTGCAGACTAACCTCGGCCTCTGAACGCTGACCGGTTCCAGGGAACTTGGACAGGGTTAATCCATTCCCCGCCAACAGAGAGACTTGCAACGTCCATAATCACCCTTTCTCCCTGCCAGAGGCTGGGCAGCGTGCCCGTTAAACCCTTTCCCCCTGCCAGGCTGGCAGCGTTGCCCGTTAACCCTTTTTCCCTACAGAGGTGGCAGCGAGTCCCGTGCCGTAACCCTTCCCTGCCAGAGGCTTGGCAAGCGTGCGCCTGTTAAACTTGCTTCCCTAAGATGGGTAGCGTGCTATATTAACCCTTTCTCCTGCACAGATGGAGCATAAGGACCAGTAACCCTTTCCCGTCCGAAGACGCAGCTTGCCTTAACCCTGTCCCTGCTAGAGAAAACAACTCGGAGGCACGTATTCAACATGCTCGAAGTTGCACCATTACATCATCCTATAGTATCTCCCCCCCCCCACCCCCGCAACAGTGTCAGTTGGACCCCCCAGGGTGGTTGATCTGGATGATTAAGCTGAGCTTATAAAGTGTTGCCTCCAGTGGGGTATGGGGGGACCCTGATACTCTGGAACCCCACCAGGCTTTACATGCGAAACCCACCCGCCCCCCCCCCTGGTTCACTTCACCCCGCCACACGCTGCGTCTGCGTCGCCCACCTCGCCTCTGCGGTATGACAATAGCCGGGTGATCCCCCTTTTGCCCCTTTGTATATAACCCTCACACACTGTGGCCTTATTAGGGAAAACCCCCTGCCTAATTCTATTGGTCGGCTCCCCCCCCCTCCGGTATCACAAAACTACAAGCATTGCACACTCAGCCAACAAATGTGCGCTCCCCAGGGTGGGGGTGTGATACATTGCGTGATGTTGTTGCGTGTTTTAAACCACAATCCCTCCATGACAACTGAATTGTAGCTGCGGAGATGATAGTGACACAAAAAAGCCCATTGCATGTAAGGAGAGGCTGGGCCTTTGATATTTCCAACCCCCCACACATCCAGACGCCACCCCCCTTCCAACTCGTATTTACCCCCCCCTTCTCCCTTTCCTCTTCTGACCCCCGTGTACCTCTCCCGGAAAAGGGGGGGCCGGATTTCGGGATCCACGTTGTTGTGCAGAGTTATCTCCTGCAGAACAATGGGTGAGGGGAGTGAGGGTTGAGAGGGTTATTTTGGGAGGTGGGGCGGGCCTTGAGTCTGTCTGCAGTGCACAGAGACTACAAGGCAGTCGTGGCGGAAGGAGAGGGGGGTGGTGGGAGGGTGGGTTCTCCTCTCACACCCGTCCCCCTCCCTCACTCTCCCGAGCCTCCATGCCCTTGTTGCTGTGCACAAGTTATGTTGAAAGGTGGGTGCCCGAGATACCGCAACAGCTCCGAACGCTCCCTACCAAGTGATGAGAGACACACCCCCCCTTGACCCACACCATACACTGGAGCGTTTCTTGTACCCGAGGGACTCACGATATCGCTTGTTAGTAATGGTACCCCCACACTCTGTGTCCAGGGTAAAGGGGGCCCCCCTTACGTTTAGTTTATCAGACCGGATTTATTTTCCAGCTGCTTATAGCTGTCCCCATGAAAAGTGCAACTGTGTAGTCGTGGTTGTGTAGGGTTACAACTATTCAAGAAGCACAATGATGGCAACCCACCACCCGATTACAGAGGCTGCGACTAAGCAGGTCAGACTGAGCGGTACACGACGCTCGGCCCTGGCTATCCTAATCGTGAGTGTCCCGGCATGCGGCTAGCGCGATCTTTCCCGAGTTAAAGCTCCTCTTCTTCGTCTAGCTCTTGTGGGGACCCGGTGCATCTCACTGTCTCCTGCCTGGCATTCAATCCGCTGAAGCAGCCCAGCCTCTGAGCATTGGATTTTCACCGTGCTGAATATTCTGTTTCTTACGCGTTTTCGGCTTGGATCCTCCAATCGAGTGAAGGCAGTCAATGGCACCGTGACGCTTCACGGGCTTATTTGCCCAGGACCCGCCCTCCCCCCGCCCCTCCTCCTTCTTGAATTTCTATGACTGCCTCAGAGTCAGCGCAGAGGAGCGCTGTGCCCTCCCCCCGTCTATGGGACGCAGCCTTATGTAAAATTACAAGACCAGGTGCACTGGCGGGAGGTAGGGTTCATGCCACAGAAATAGTAGATTGGTTCCATGTTAGTCTTGTAAGCTGTTACACAACTGCTGTAATCTGAAACACGATTCCATATAGTGTGTGGGTGTGTGTTCAAAGTGTGAGTTGTGTTCAGTGTTTGTTTGTTGTGGTTGTTGTGGCTGTGCGAAGACGTCCTCGATGCAAAACTGCTGTCCGAGACAACGCCCTGCGTCTAACACATCCATCTGCATCCCGATCCTCAACGAGCTGCTGACCCAGCTGCCCCCGTCACGAGACGATGAGATTTCCCCACTCCTATAGCGCCCGTCCCTTTACAGGAACGTGTTTATGGAAGCGTTTGGGACCAGAATCCTCTCTGCCTCCGCTCTTTATCACGCACGCGTTTCTTTCTGCGGCTAAACGCGATGTGTGTGACACATCGCTGTGATGAGGTCATCACGGACGCCTCACCAATTTCCAGAGAATATTTTTATTAGATCATCCAAATCATTCTTCCATGTAGTATATCTCCTGTGGGACCCAGACCAAGACATTGCTCACATTTGATGAAAATATGTAGTTGATTTCTAACACACAGGTGTGTCTTGGTTTGTTGTTTGTGTGTGCGTTATTGTGTGTTAGCTAATTTAAGCAAGTCCCACAACTGTGGGACCAGGTAACTAATGGCTGGGACAGGCTCAGACCCAAAGGCCAAGCCACACCAGGTCAGGTTTCCAGATAATTTTTCGCATTGAACACTCCTGAACACATCCTCCGGCTAGCCCACACACCACACCGACCACTGAGCACACACGGCCTCACAGCACTTGCTTCCCACAGTCCCTCTGATCCCCTAAACACCTATCCGGCCCCGCCCCACACAACATCGCCCTCCTGTGCCCCGCCAAACCCAGGACAGCTCAGACTTGAAACATCTCTCCCCCGAATTTGCCTTCATGTCATTAGGACACCTGTTGCTGCAAACAGGGGACTGATTGTATGCACCTGTGCTGAAGCACGGGACTGATTCTTTAGACTACCTGTTGAGTCCCGTGATACTTAGCCTTGTTTCCCCGAATCCACTTTTGTAAACTGATCCTGGTCTTCGGCTCCGAGATGACTACCGTCTTCCCCCGTAGTAATCTGTCAGTCTACCCTGTAAACGGTCGCGTGCCCTTCTAACCATTTTAAGCTCTAGCGTTTTCCGTGGCAGGGTTTTCAACATCTGCGCTGAGACCATCTCTTTGGTTTGGGCGGCTTCACACACGCATCCACAGTTTATTGGCAAAGTCATATACGCAGATCGTCAGCCCAGCGACGTGCAGCGTATAGCTGTGAGCGCTGTGCAGTAGGAAGGAGCGGCGTCGGGAGCTGGCCCGGGCGGATAAAGGGAAGGAAACCCTTTATTTTTCCCAGGGAAGGAACAACCTCCATTGGTCCCAGTGTCATTGTATGGAAATTATGGTGTTGGGTGCTTAGGAACTGGAGCAACCGCAGACCAAGGAGACGTTATCCCCGCAAGCAGCAGAATAGGGGGAATCCCAATCAGAGGTTCGTGGGGGGGCACGCGAGGACACAGCATTTTGTCCCCGAGTAGTCAAAACCTTTTTTCTCGGGAGATATGGCGGACATCTTCCTTTCCACCCCGTCAGTGAAAAGAAACCACACATTTCCCCCCAAGTGAGATTCGCACTAGAAGCAGATATGGACTCATCCTTACACTATACAAACAATGCGTACATGTATAGCACAGTGATAACTTAATGACCCTTACGGTGCCCAATTCTCCCACCTATTTCAACAGCCTTACCCCCCAATTCTACCCGCCGCTTTATACCCCCCCATTTCTTCCCAACACTGACACACACAGACACACTGCTACCTAACATGCACAGAATGTCCTATTGAACACTAATAACACACCACCACAGACACTGACAATGCACCTACAATAACACACACAGACACAGTGGCAACGCAACAGAACACTAACACACACACAGACACCGTGACACGCACTTACAATAACACACACACCAGTGACAAACAGTGTACATCGCCACTGACAATAAACAACAACACAGACACAGTGACACCAAGACAATAACCACACACACAGACACAGTTACCCGCACTGACAATAACACCAGTCACAACACAGTGCCACTCACAGACATAACACGACACCTACACAGACACGTGAGGACACCACAGACAATACCCACACACCCACATACCAGTGACACGCACAGCAATACCACACACCAGACATAACACAGACATGGACAACTCACATACATAACACGCACACAGACATTTAGAGGCCACTAACAACACACAGTTGTACTTATACACTAAAAACCATTACAGACTCGTACACAATGACACACACACAGACCATGACACAATACAATACACACACATTCAAATGACACCACACATTTAAATACACATGACAGCACCACATACAAACACTAAGAAACACAATGACAAACACAAATCCTTACACAACATAGACCGACATAATGACACCCACGAGGCATACACATGGCACGTAATTACACCACATCCACAATGACACTATTACAACACACACAGACCACGCACTATTACCCACACCCATACACATGACCACGCAGACAACAATGATACTATAGAACACACACACAATGACAGTAATAACACCCAGCACACCACAAGACATACACAAGGATTCCACAACCCACCACGAACAATGACCTATTACACACACACCTGACATTAGTGACAACCCACCCACACACAGGCACAAGGAATACAACACATACACACACCACACACACACAACTGACACATGACATTGCCAGGGCAAGGATTAACACTACCCTTGCATTTGCTGATTGAAATCTTCTGGCTTGCGCTGATTCTTACATCTCTACTCTCTTCCTCTTTCCGCGCTCTCACTCTCTCCCCCCCCCCCTTTCCCTGTCCCAGCGCCTTGTCCCGTCTGTTCACGGGCGGGGGGGGGGAGAGGGAAAGAAGGGGACCCAGCGGGACGTGTTGATCCCCGCATATCCAGCGGAGGAATTAATGCCTTAACTCCTGGATCTTATAGAGAGGGGTGGAGAAGAGAGAGAGGTGGGTGTTGGGCTCTCGTTTCCGCCACCCGCGCGCATAGGGACAGCCCCCTATCGCTATCTGTTTTCTGCCCCCTAGAGCGAGTGGTGGGGATCGAGGGGGGAGCACCCGAGACGAGAGTGGGCTCCCCGAGGCTTGGGGGTGCGCGCGAGGGCCGCCCCTCGCGGGGTTGGTTTTGGGTCCCCCGTGGGGCGCCCCCGCGCTCGCGTGGGCGCGCCCCCTCGTGCTCCCCCTTGTTTTCTCGTGCTGTCTTCCATCTTCTCCGTTGTTGTCCCTATTCTTTTTTTTTTTTTTTTCTTGTCTCCTGTGCCCGGCCCGTTTCTCCCCACCTCGTCTCTCTCTTTTTCGCTCTCTCTCTAGGGGGAAATCAGAGTGGTGGGAGATAACAGAGAGGTGTTAGGACAAATTTCCTTTTAGCCCTGCCAATGTCTTTTGCTGTTTTTTGTTTTTTCGTCTCCGTTTATCCTGATCCCTCCCTCCGTTTGCGCGCCACGCCGATTTGCTCTCGTTGGGGAGCGTGACCCTGAGCACTCCACCTGTCCTCTGTGTGACCCTGAGCACTCCCCCTGCCCTCTGCCTGTGTGACCCTGAGCACTCCACCTGACCTGTCCTCTCCTCTGCCTCTGTGTGACCCTGAGCACTCCCCCTGTCCCCTGCGTGTCCTTTGCTCACCTTAACCTTGCTCACTATTCTTTCAGACTAACCTCGGCTCTGCTGCTGCCGTTCCAGGTGACTGTGGACAGGGATTAACCCATTCCCCGCCACAGAGAGACTTGCAACGCAATCACTCACCCTTTCCCTGCCAGAGGCTGGCAGCGTGCCCGTTAACCCTTTCCCTGCCAGAGGCTGGCAGCGTGCCCGTTAACCCTTTCTCTACCAGAGATGGGTAGCGTGCATATTAACCCTTTCCCTGCCAGATGGGCATAGGGACCAGTAACCCTTTCCCTGCCAGAGACGGGCAGAGTGCCTCTTAACCCTTTCCCTGCTAGAGAAAAAACTCGGAGGCGACGTATCAACATCTCGAAGTTGCAAAACTATTTATCCCCCCCCCCCACCCCCGAAACCTCCAGTTGGAAACCCCCAAGGGGGTTTATTCTGGATAAAGCTGAGGCTATAAAGTTTTGCCTCCAGGGGGAGGGGGGGACCCTGATACTCTGGACCCCACCAGGCCTTCGCATGCGGAAACCCCCCCCCCCCCCCCTGGTTCACTCACCCCCACGACAGGCTGCGTCTGCGTCCCCGCTGCGGTGATGACAATAGCCGGGCTGATCCCCCTTTTGCCTTTTATACCCTCAGCACTGTGCCTTATTAGGGACACGTCCCCTGCCTAATTCTATTGTCGGCTCCCCTCCCGCCCCTCCCGGATCACCTACAATGCATTGTCCCTCACAAGAGGGGGGGGGGGGATAACATGCGTGTGTTTGTGCGTGTAACACAATCCCTCCATGACACATGATTGTCTGCGGAGATGATAGTGACACAAAAAGCCCATTTTGCCATGTAAGGAGAGGCTGGGACCTCTTGATATTTCACACCCCCCCCCCCTTCTCACTTTCCTCTGCTTGACCCCCGTGACCTCTCCCGGAGCCGGATTTAGGATCCACTTGTTGTGCAGATTCCTTCTCGCAGAACAATAGGGTGAGGGAGAGTGAGAGGGTTATTTTGGGGAGGGGGGCGGCCTTGAGCTGTCTGCAGCTGCACAGAGACACAAGGCAGGTGGCGGAGGAGAGGGGGGTGGGGGGGGGGTTCTCACGTCCCCCCTCCTCACTCTCCCGAGCCCCTGCCCTTGTGGCTGCACCAAGTTATTTTGAAGGTGGGTGCCGAGATCCCGCACACGTCCGACGCTGCCCTCCAAGGATCAGAGACCCCCCCCCCCCTGGACCCCAATACAAGGGGACGTTCTTGCTACCTACTCACTATATCTTGTTAGTAATGGTACCCCTCTGTGTCCAGGGTAAAGGGGGCCCCCTTACGTTAGTTATCAGACCGTATTTATTTCCAGCTCCGTCCCCATGAAAAGTTGCACAGTTGTAGGTCTGTTGTGTAGGTTAACACTATCTAAGAAGCACAATGTAGGCAACCCACCGACGTCACCTACACGGATGTCACTGTATGAGGCCGAGCCTATAGAAGGACAGTCAGCGCTGAGCCGCGCGGACGCTCCGCGCTGAGCCCCGGCATCCTCAATCCGTGAGCGTCCGCAGGCGTGCTGAGGCGCAGGGATTTTCAGCCGACAGCTGAAACTGTTTCTGAGCGCGCTGTCGGCTGAGATCCTCCAATCAGAGTGAAGCAGCGTCAAGGCACCGTGACGCTTCACGGGCTATTTGCCCAGTGACCCGCCTCCCCCCGCCTCCTGATTGCGCAGACGAGCCTCAGCGTCAGCGCAGAGGAGCGCGGCTCCCCCCCGTCTATGGACGCAGCCTTATGTGAACAAGTACCAGGTGCACTGCGGGAGGTACGGGTTCATGCCACGAGAAATAGGAGATTGTCCTGTGTAGCTTGTAAATGTGTTACACTGCTGTAATCTGAAACACTGATTCAAAGTGTGTGTGTGTGTGTTCAAAGTGTGAGTGTGTTCAGTGTGTGTGTGTGTGTGTGTGTGTGCTAAGAGTCCTCCTGATGAAACGCGCGCCCGGAGACGAGAACGCCGCGGTCTGATCACGCCATCGATAACGCGCTGACCCAGCTGCCCCCGCACGATACGGATGAGATTTTCCGCCCTCCTAGCGCCCGTCCTTTATCAGGACACATGTTATGGAAGCGTTTGGGACCAGAATCCTCTCTGTCTCCAGCTCTTTATAACGCACGTTTCTTCTGCGCTAAACGCCATGTTGTAACGATGCGCGTGATGAGGTCATCACGCCGTCACCAATTCCAGAGAATATTTATTAGATCATCAAATCATTCTTCCATGTAGTAATCTCCTGTGACAGACCAAGAATTGCTCACATTTGTATGAAAATGTAGTGATTTTTCTAAACACAGTGTGTGCGTGTTTGTGTTTGTGTGTGCGTATTGTGTTAACTAATGAAGCAGTCCCACATACTGTGGGACCAGAGTAACTAATGGCTGGGACAGGCTCAGACCTCAAAGGCCACCAACAGGTCAGGTTTTCAGGATATTTTTCAGCAGGACATTCTGAACACACACACACACACACACACACACACTGAGCACACACACACATTCTGAACACACATACTCTGAACACACACATTACACACACACTGAACACACAAACAGACTCTGAAGACACACACCGAGCTTCTGTTTGAGCCACCTGTGCTGAAGCAGGGACTGATTGAGCCACCTGTGCTGAAGCAGGGACTGATTTAGCCACCTGTGCTGAAGCAGGGATATCCTTAAAACCTGACCTGTTGGCGGCCCCTGAGGACTGGAGCTGGCCTCCCCCTGAGTTAGATAATTAGTACAGTAAATAACCCTTCTAACAAAATCGGCGACGTGGGACCACTTCTAACCATTTAAGCTCTGAGCGTTTCCGTGGCAGGGTTTCACATTCTGCGCCTAATCTCTTTGTGTTTGCGGCTCACACACGCATCCAAGTTATTGGCAAAGTCAATACGCAGATCGCAGCCCCAGCGCGGAGCGAGCGGCGCTGTGCATGAAGGACGCGGCGGGAGCTGGCCCGGGGAAAAGGGAAACACCTTTATTTTTCCCAGGGAAGGAGACAACCTCCATTGGTCCCAGTGTCAGTGTATGGAAAGTTATGGGGGGCAGGCTAGGAACTGGAGCAACCGCAGACCAAGGAGACGTATCCCCCGAAGCGCAGAATAAGGGGGATTCCCCAAATCAGAGGTCGTGGGGGGTCACGCGGGACACAGTGTCCCCGAGTAGTCAAAACATTCTTTTCCTGGGAGGATATGGCGGACATCTTCCTTTCACCCGGACAGGAAAAAACTCACATTCCCCCCAAGCTGAGAATTCGCAGAAATGTAGAGAGATGGACTCATCCTACACTATACACAATGCTACACTGTATACACAGTGATACACTGACACTGACACAATGCTACACTGCATACACAATGACACACACAATGCTACACTGTATACACATTGACACACTGACACACACAGACACAAT
Organism: Ascaphus truei; assembly: GCA_036426205.1. NCBI lineage: Eukaryota > Metazoa > Chordata > Amphibia > Anura > Ascaphidae > Ascaphus > Ascaphus truei. The sequence goes on along the minus strand of WSYH01001958.1, from coordinate 1,642 downwards.
GCTACACTAACATGCACAAATGTACAGCTATTGAAACACATAATAACACACACACACAGACACAGTGACATGCACATACAATAACACACACAGACACAGTGACACGCACAGACAATAACACACACACAGACACAGTGACACGCACAGACAATAACACACACACAGACAATAACACAGACATGGACACGCACAGACAATAACACACACAGACATTTAGAGGCAATGACATACACACAGTGTACTTAGACACTAAGAAACACAATTACAGACTCAGACACAATGACACACACACAGACCATGACACAAATACAAACACACACATTCACAATGACACGCACACATTTAAAGACACAATGACACACACATACAAACACTAAGAAACACAATGACACACAAATACTGACACAACAGACCGACATAATGACACACACACAGGCATGACACAATGGCACTATTACACACATACACAATGACACTATTACACACACAGACACACAGACACTATGACCCACACACAGACACAATGACACGCAGACACAATGATACTATAACACACACACAATGACATTATAACACCCACACACACACAGACAGACACAAGGATACACACACACACACACACAATGACACTATGACACACACACACAATGACATTATGACACCCACCCACACACAGGCACAAGGATATACACACACACACACACACACACACAATGACACTATGACAGTGCCAGGGCAGGATTAACACTCCCTTGGCATTTGATGATTGAAATCTCTGGCGTGCCTGAGGCTACATCTCTCCCCCCCCCCCTTTCCCTGCCAAGCGCCTGTGTCCCGTCTGTCACGGGCGGGGGGGGGGAGAGGGAAAGAAGGGGACCCAGCGGGACGTGTGATCCCTCATATCCAGCGGAGGAATGAAGCCTGAGAGAAGGGAGAGATAGAGAGGGGGAGAGATAGAGAGGGGGTGGTGGGGATAGAGGGGAAGAAACAGAGAGCGAGGGGAAGAAAAAGAGAGAGAGAGGGGGAGACAGAGAGCGAGTGGTGGGGATAGAGGGGGAGAAACAGAGAGAGAGGGGGAGAAAAAGAGAGAGGGGGGGAGAGAGAGGGAGAGACAGAGAGGGGGTGGTGGGGACAGAGGGGGAGAAACAGAGAGAGAGGGGGAGAAACAGAGAGAGGGGGAGAGAGAGACGGAGAGGGGGAGAGATAGAGAGGGGGTGGTGGGGATAGACAGGGAGAAAAAGAGAGAGCGAGGGGGAGAGAGAGAGAGAGGGGGAAAGACAGAGTGGGGGAGAGACAGAGAGAGGGGGAGAAAAAGTTAAGGGGAGAGACAGGGAGGGGGAGAGGGGTTGATAGAGGGGAGGAAAGACAGCAGGGGGAGAGACAGAAGAGGTGAGAGAGGGGGAGCGATAAATAGAGATATATAGAGAAGGGGAGACAGGGCGAGAGCTAGAGAAAGACAGTGTGGGAAAGAGAGATAGGAGGGGAGAGATAGAGAGAAGGGACAATATAAAGAGATATATAGAGGCGGAAAAATAGGGAGAAGAGAAAGAGGGGATGAATAGAGAGGGGGAGAGAGAGAGGCGGGAGAGGTAGAGGGGGGAGACAAATGGGAGAGAGATAGAGAAGGGGACAGAGAGAAAGG
>WSYH01019380.1:0-10177 GCA_036426205.1 Ascaphus truei | reverse complement strand
AAGACAAGGGAGTAATTCCAATGTGCACCACTGGGCCCCAACACAGAGAAGCGCGCTATCCCCTCACACACACATTGAAAGAGAGACACTCAGTGGTTAAGTGCCATTAGACATTCAGTGTTTGGGGACATTCACATGGACTGTGTATTGTTGCGTCATATGCTGAGGCTGTGTTACTGTGTTATGATATGGTACATGCATACTGTTCTTATACAAACGTGTGTAATTTCTGTCTATGTTGGTTCCGGTGAGGGAATACTCCCACCACGCTGGAATCCCTTATCGGTGGAGGCGCTGCAACGTGCATAAGTGTATCCCAGGCTCCCAGTGGTGGAGGCTCAGGCCTCCTGTTATCCACACAGGTATAAGCAGCACGCGTAGTTTCAGTACCCAGGGGGAACAAGGGCTACATATATAATAAAAAAACACTAGAATGACAGACATGAGATGCTTTTTGGGTATTCATTTAGATACCCTTGAGTTCCTTCAGTTAATATAGCTAACTTTAGGTACGTAGTTACTTTAATTGGTGTATTCATCAAACTACATCCACTCTTTATATACAGTTCCTAATTATTAGGTAATATTTACTCTGATTTACTGTACCCACTAGCTTGATTGTGTATTGCTATTACTGTTGAGTATCCGGGTACATTAGCACATATTTCTGGAGGGGATCCATGTGACCCCTCCTGATTTGTGGTCTCATATGTCTATTATATACATGTATTAGAGCATGACTGGAATTGGTAAAGTGTTTATTTGAATTATTTTTAATTGTGTGTATTCAGTCCTGTTGTAATACTGTAAATTCATTTGTAGTTTTGTAACCTTAAGTGCTCTCATTCTCTAGGGGAGCTCCTTACTTTATTGTAAGTTCTCTCTTTTTTGGGAATATTTATACTGTATACTGCAATTTTCACCAAATTTTAGAAAATCTTGAGCAATATGACTGTGTGCTAAAACACTAAATTTATGCGAGATTTGATCATTTTTTTATTAAGCACATTTTATATAACAAGTTGTGTTTACAATAGGTAATCCTTACTCTATTTATTCCTACTGTTTTTGTATTTCTCCGATCATAATATTCTGATAGCATGATGGTATGAGTAGGGATCCCCCTTTTTTACCTACAGCATGTATATGTTAATTTTCATATTTCCAAAAGGGTATGGTATTCCCTGTATTTTTAATTGTGGGATTTTACTCTAAAGTGGGTGTGACTTGTGCTACACAAAACAAATAATAACAATACAAAGCTTATCAAAAACAGTGATTAATTTGATTTTCATATACCGTATCTATCACAGGCCATATTTTGGTGGTAACGATTTTTACTGATAAGTATCATGAAAATCAATTTATTTTAGTTACCACAATGAATGGAGGTTTAGTGACCAGTTCTGTAGAGATATCAACAAAAATGCATTGTCGTGCATATAATATTATCTACATAATCGGAAGGTATTTTTTTGCATTTACCAGAATTGGATTACATGGTTTTGAAAGGCCAATGGCCAAGGGTTGTATAAATTGATGCTACTTACATAGTATTTCATTATTGGCGATGTCCATGCTTCTCTCTATTTGTTCCCTTATGTCATGTTGTTTTAATAGTTATTTTGTCTTGTTAGTTTATGCCATGTTTTATTTGCAACTCAGTTATTCAACATATAACTCATGATGGGTTAATATTTTGATGAACATTCAATAATTGATTAATCAATGTGAACTATTTAAGGGCTATCAGCCCCGTGTATCATACCCCTGATGAAGTCACGTTTGCCTAGCGACAAAACGCGTAGAGCTTTTCCGTGTTGAAGGACTGATCTCAAGGAGCCAATACTACTACAGAGCCAGGAGCTGTGGAACTCTGGATATGGAAACACAGTTACAGGGGTACAACTGAAACAGATAAGGAACTAAATGGAATAGATGAGGATACAAGGTGTGGTATGGAGGTAGAATGGGGGCAAGTGCAAGTTTGATAAGCAGTGAGACTCCCATAGTAAATACAGATAATACTAGAAAAAGATAAAATGGGGGAGCTTTAATTAATAGCTGCAAGGGAGCAGTATGATATCATAGGCATTACTGAAACATGGTGGGATGAAACTCATGACTGGACAGTTAATTTAGAGGGTTATTCTCTTTTTCGGAAGGATCGAACAAATAGAAGGGGAGATGGAGTATGTTTATATGTTAAACCGGATCTAAAACCTATTATAAGGGATGATGGTGGAGTATGTTTATATGTTAAACCGGATCTAAAACCTATTATAAGGGATGATGTCTATGAAGGGAATGATGAAAATGTAGAGACCTTGTGGATAGAAATTAGCAGCGGAGATAAAAGTATAAAGAAAATGTTTGTGGGAATATGCTATAAACCACCAAATATCTGTGAGATTGAGGAAGCTAAAATACTTTTGCAAATGGAGAAGGCATCAAAACTGGGTCATGTTTGCATAATGGGGGATTTTAATTATCCAGACATAGACTGGGGCAATGAGATTAGCGTTACAACAAAAGGAAACAGGTTTTTGGGGGTGCTTAAAGACAATTATATGACCCAAATTATTGAGGAACCAACCAGGAGAGGGGCAGTTCTGGATTTGGTCATATCAAACAATGTAGAAGTAATAACAAATATTCAAGTCCTGGAACATTTGGATAACAGTGATCATAACATGGTCTCATTTGAAATAAATTATCAAAAAACAGATTACTTGGGTTCAACAAAGACCATCAACTTTAGAAAGGCAGATTTTAATAAACTGAGGTCTAATCTAGTAGTAATACAATGGGATGATGTTTTTGCAGGGAAAAATGTAGAAGATAAATGGGCAGTCTTTAAAACAGTGTTAGAAAGCACACTTATCAGTGTATACCCTTGGGTAATAAGTATATGTAGCCCTCTTACCCCCGGCCCTAAGTGAGATTGGGATGGGTAGGTGTTTCTTACTACTCCTCTTTGTGGTGCGGTACCTGTTTCTGACTACTCCTCTTTGTGGTGCGGTACCTGTTGGTAACCAGGAGGGCTGAGCTTCCGCCACGGGGAACCTGGGGTATGTGTATTATGAGTAACCCTGTACTCGGTGCAGCGCCTCCACCTGCGATGGTTCCCAGCTAAGCGGGAATTGTTCCTCGCAGGACACATACGAATAACCACATACACTGGATGGGAAATAGCAAAGGGCTTTACTGACCATAGACGGAAACTTCAATAATACTTTCTTTGCATAACAGTCAACAGAATAACGGGTGTCCCCCTCTAGAGGAGACACTGACTACGGCATCTACGGCGTCTCGCAGGACGCTCCCTCCCTACACCGGGTGATCCCACCCCGTGTCCAATAATCCCCACACAATGTCCCGCACTCTTTCAGAGAGAGGATATGTGTGACTGCGCAGTCACTGATGGCTAATAGGATCGTTGGTGCACTTGTTGATAACGGGGTTACCTGCCAAACACTCCAGTGCTCGGGCCTGCAACGGGCTTCACAAAGGATCCGATGACCGAAGAACACCGGAACCCTCCTCCGGGCCGATCCCACGCGGGAAGCCTCTACAGCGGCAGCGAAGATCTGCGCCCAACCTTCTGAAAGGATGCGCAGTGTCTGCGGAGTCCCTAACTGACTCTATGAACAACGGTGATGCTCGCTGTACTATAGGCCGTTCCTACAGCACAGCAACCTTGAAGGGCTTTAGGGGAAAACTCCTAGGGGCCTACGGGGTAGCCTGTCCTATGCGGGTGGGTACCTGACCCCCTGCACCCACACTACCTTTCCCGTACCACCCGAGTCCCCTCTTACTCACTCCTACCTAACACTTCCAACCCCTGCAGCAACGCACTCCCACCTTACACGATGCCCTCTTGTCAGCCCTCACAGCACTGACAGCTGCGACCTGACAAGAATGCACCCACGAACCTAAGGGCAGAGTCCCTAACCTAGGGGCCGTCCCTTATCACTTACCCACTAATCTGGTGGGGAGTTGGGGGATGTCTGGGACCTGGAGGACCTTACCTGGTGCAGGAGCCACTTGCTCACTGCACCCTTCCTCCCCCTTCTTGCTCCCAGCTCCAACTGCCGTTCTCAGCACGCGAAATGTATCTTTTCCTCTCTGTGCAGGGAGATACTCCAGCCCTATTGGCTCCCTGGCGTCACGTGTGGTGCGCAGAGGCTCATGGGACTTGTAGTCCCTGCTTAGAGCCTTCCCTGGTAGGCTAGTGTTTCGCGGGCTTATCACTGCACATGCGCGACCTGTCTGTGGGCCTGCCGGTACTCTTGTCTCCTGCGCATGCGCAACGCTACCCGCAATGGCAGCTTCCTTCTCCGCGAGCCGCTGGGACCTTCGCCAAGCAATAGCGGCCTTCGCAACGGCCTGCGCGCGTCCCCGGCAACCAGCCACATCCCTAAGGTAGCGCGCTACTCGCGCACATGCCCCCTCACCTCCTCGCGAGCGGCGGCTGTGAGCCCAAGGAAGGGGGGGGTCAGCAACAGAAGGGGGAACCTGGCTACATAAAAATAGGTTTATTAACACACAATGTTTCATTGCATTTCAAACATCAACATAATCAAAATCCCAAAGGACTCAAATGTTTTGCAATAGAAGCACCTTCACCTGGAAAGGGGGAGATAGGAAAGGACAGCTAGCCAAACGAGAACTCTACTGGATCTATGAATTAAAGACCCTGTCACCACAGGGACTTAACGTAGTGTTCAGTATAGTTACCTTCCTCTAAGATCAGCACATATCTGCATATTACATAAGCATACATCAGATTCATATTTACAATTAATTATAACTCTCATGAGTCCAATTGGAAGTTGCATATAGGTTGAATATTTGCCATTCTATTTTACTTTTTCGTTCCCTTGACAATACGAATTAATATTGATATTGATATAAATTGACATATCAGATAAGGCTCCTGTCAGTCATATGGATGTCAGATTAGTTAAGACATTTTTTATTATTTTTATTCTTATTTTTATTGTTATTATGCTTGTTATCTGTCTAAAATATAAAATTTGTGCATGAATTTTCTGTATACATATTTTGTATAAATTGTATCAATGTACAATAGTTAGCACTGCATTATGTAAGCAATTGATTAGATCCTGTAATTTTCTTTTAATTTATATTAGCATTATTCTGTCTATTATCAATATTAGCCATGATCATAGTAATGAATCAAAGTTCTTTCAGAGTGTCCACGTAGAGTGTTTTTTAGAGCAGTGAGCTTATTCATCCCAATTGGATTTGATTATATACATATGTTTCCCAAACTGGGGTGAACTTTTTGGGACTATATGATCCCGAGTGGAGGGACTACTTTCACACATCATTATACCCCTGAGGAAGCGGATCCATCCGCGAAACGCGTAGGGTGACGTCACAGCCCCCGCGTCATGGAACCTAAGCGCCCGTTCCTGTATTCTCCTGGCATCGCGAAGCTGAGGCGCCAACACAGATGTCTGCCTTCACAACAGACGGGATCTCGCGAGAGCAAGAAGGTCTGAGCAGACTCAGGAGAGGCGCCGAGGCCACGAGCACGAGCGGTCTGATGGCAGCATAAACTGATCCACCCCAGACGGAGAGATTCCGGAACCCCCCAGCTGGCAAGAGAGGAGACGGAGTTTTACCTCTATGAATGTGGAAAGACTGCTAACTCACCGCAAACGTTGATGATATCATGCGCATGTCCTACCTACATTTTGTAAGTAGGATTCTATAGGAGCCTGACGCGGAAGCTGTGGCAGTTTAAGTTTTAATTTTTTGTTTATGTGTATTAAATGTTCTTAATTTTTAATCCCTTGCTTTAACACTCTTTTTGCTACTTTCCCTCATTGATTAGGGATTCGTTTATTTTACTAACTGTATTACACTATGTTACTGTGTTCCTTCATTCACATGTGCTGATTGACGGTTGGAATCACCATCCCCTCTCTGGAGGCGGGCACAGTCATCGCTTTCAACCTTTTCCACTACTTCACGGTTGTATTTTTCCTGATTGTATTATCACTAATATTATTATCTAATTATGAAGTGTATCACCAATATTATTATTTAATTGTGAAGTTAATTGTACACAAGTACAAGGGCGCCACTATTTTTTCTTTCTTTTTTAGGGCTCAGGAACAGAGCCTTGCGGGACACCACATGTTATATCCAAGGGGTTGGAGTTAGAGCCTGAGATGGACACATGTTGGGATCTACCTGATAGGTAGGAATGAAACCAGTTTAAAGCATGCTTCCCTATTTCAGAGCACTGGAGTTTGTTAAGCAGGATAACATGATCAACAGTATCAAAAATCTTTGAAAAATCTAGGAATATTGCACCAGTGAGTTGTCCCAGTTTCATTCCACACTGGATTTCTTTGCAAACTTTTAGCAGGGTAGTTACCGTGGAGTGTTTGGTGCGAAAGCCAGATTGGAATTGGCTAGTGAAATTTGTCTTGGCATAGTAATCGCTTAATTGGGAGTGAACACATTTTCCCATGATTTTGGATAGTATTGGGAGAAGAAAGATGGGACTGTAGTTTGAGACAGTGTTTTTGTCCCCACATTTGAAGATTGGGACAACTATGGCAGTTAACAGGTCTTAGGGATATGACCTGAAGACAAGATAGAGTTGATTAGGGAAGCAAGCGGTTTAGCAATGGCTGGGGCACCAAGTCGTAGGAACTTAGATTGCAGTAAATCAGGTCCACATTGGCTGCTTAGTTTTAATTTGAAGAGCGCTTGTGTAATCTCCTCTTCAGATACTGGGACAAATGGAAAATTGTGAGCAGTGTTGGGAGAGGGTGGGGCTATAGGGTACTCTCAGAATGGGGTTCATGTTTGTGGTTTGGGTGACATAGCATGTAAGGCCTCGGTCCCGCTGCGCTCGGTGGCGCGGGCAGCCACACGCGAGTTCCCCACCAGCAGGGGAATCCTGCGGAGCCGGTCCTGGTCCCCCCTGGCTGCACAGCTTACTACACGCTGTGGCGCGTCAGCCGCTATGGGATACAAGAGAATGGTGATCCCTAGCGTTGACGCGTCACGTGGTGTGGCTGTGAGCCAATGGGGAGGGGAGGCTTCGGGAGGAGGAGAGGCTTCGGGGAGCGGGGAGGAGTGTGGAGTGAAAGCAGCGTGAGTGCCTGTCTGTGTGTGCGTCTGAGTGCGTGCGTGCCAGTCTGTGTGTATGTGTGTGCCTGAGTACGTGAGTGCCTGCCTCTGTCTGTGTGTGTGTGTGTGTTGCTTTACTTACCCGAGCCATGGAGGGAGGGGGGGAGAGTAGCGGGTCCCTCCGCTCAAGCCACGCCCCCCCTCCCGCTCAAGCCTCCTACTCCCGCCCACCTCCCGCTCCGGCTCCCGCTCCCTACAGACCGCATATCGCGGTCTGTGTATGTCAGCGCCCCGCCTGTCTGCAGTGCGGGCGCTCTGACTCTGGGAGCGGGGCCTTAGCCTAAGTGTCACAGTCATATCCCCCCCCCCCCCCCTAAACCCCAGCAGCAGGGATGGGTTGTACATGAATGAAAGAGTAGTGAATACAGTCTCTGTGTTCTCTGACATGGTTTGTACCTGCTCAAAAACAAGTGTCAGCTCAGCAGTCACCTTATTATTCTCAGGGTTTGTTGGTGAATCTGTGCCAGCTTGTAAAAAGGAGTTAATATTCAGTAGAGGGCGCCAGGAACTTTGTACCTTGATTTTATTCAGAACAGTAGCAGCAAAATCCTGGACAATCAGGACAGGTTTTCAACATAACAGTATACAGCATCCATCTTTGGCATTTAGAGAAAGTCCATCACTAATCCCTACTTAAATCTGGGGATGGCATCTAGCCTAGATCTACTCCTAGTCCCTATTTAAACTTGGGAATAGAAATAGATCAACCCCACTCCCAGGTCCCTACTTAAACCTGGGGCTGGATTGGTTCCTGCATCAAATGCCTCTGTACTAGCACCTCTCTGGGGCCCTATAATCTGGGATACTGTCCCTGCTGGAAAACAAAAAGATGGTTCAGCTACTGTACTTTACATACTCCACAGGCCAGCATAGCCTGAAGACCCCAATGATGGGTCTAGAACTGGGGTTAAAGATGGAAAGGATTCCTGGGAGGTTTTCCTTGGTGGCATGGTCCTCCTTTGGGGTCTGAAGATAAAAAGGTGAGTCCCCACCTTTTATACCTAGGGTGTGGCTAACACTCTCTGCCCCAGTATCTGTGCAGATTTACCTGTTGCCATTGAATCACCCCACTGACATGTGACCCTCTAGCATTTCCAAAGAAGCACTGGGCCTAACATGTGCCTGGAAGTGCAACATTTAGAAACATAACAAGGACTAACTCACATGTCTGGCCTTGTGAGAGCTGTTAACCCTGGAAATGCCTGCAGCTACCAGGGCTGACTTGCAGGACAAGGGGGATTTTTTAGCAGGGTGCTACATATGTATACACATATGGTGCTGTTTGACAACTAGTTATACATCTTGTTTCCAGGTACACAACAATTACATTTGACAAGGGTGAACAATAATTTTATACATTTTTAAAAGCCACACATGGGAAGTGGGTCAAAGTTTCCCGTAGCTTTTCTTCTGAGAATAATACTAATTGTCCCTGTACTTGGGTTTCATTATCCAATATGATTTCACATGGTGTGACGGGAGGTAGCATTAGTGTATTCTGGTGCCCAATGCAGTTATTACACGCTGTTCCTTCTGCAGAAGTAATTGCTGTGAGGTATAGGGTTTCCATTGTATTCTATATAGAACACATATTCTTAAATAACATCATGAACAAAGGCAAGCTGTATTATTATTATTATTATTGTTGTGTTGTGCAAACACAAAATTAAAAAGTGTCAACTAGCTAACTAGTCTCTTTCAGTATGTCATGGTGCTAACGATGCAGGGTGTGCATAAGCTACTAAAAGTATTCTCTCCTATCTTGGAGTAGAGAACCATTCAATTCAACATAAAGAATGTCTTTTTTGGACCTTACTTTTCTGAGGATGGTGATAGAAATATTGGCTGTACAATTTTCTCTAAACTTACAACTACCGATTCATTATTATTGGCAAAACATGATCATTTTAAACCTTTGATGAAAGGTATCCCTACTGGACAATTTCTGCTCGTGGGAAGAAATTATTCCAATTATAGTCAAAGTTAGTATGGATTATGCAATGTAAAAGTATTATGCAGTGAAACCCAATTCTAATCTGACAGTTTTGGATTTATGGGCATTGCTTGCCCCTGAAACAGAGGGTGACAGACTCCAAAACTTTTTGCAAAAGGAGTACAGATGGTATTTCAGTGCTCAATACCCTGCAACTGCATGGACTCAATTATGTTTTTGATTGGTCGTCATTCATATAAGATCACATGAGGTTTCATTTTTTATTACTTTTGCTGAAAAAAAAAAGATGAACATGTCATTTGAACATGTATGTTATATAGAACATATTGTGTTAAAGCAGCAGTTAAAGATAGCTATTTTATTTTTTTAAGCTTTTCTTTCCATGTCAATATTTGCATCAATGCAATCAAAACATCGCAAGTGATTAGCAAAGCTGCCTAGCGATCCGTTCTCCTGTGATCGATCGGCGGAATTCTACCGGCGGGTTAACTAATTCTCGGTGTAATTCATTCAGTGGAACGCATATGCGTATTTATAAGCGTGTCACTGGCTTGTGCTCACTCCCAATCCCTTGTCCAATCACGTGGTGCAGCAGGAGGAGAATCAGCAGCAGCAGCATCGCATCTTAAATCCCTGCAGTAAGGTGTGTCTGTGTGTGAAAAACCTGACAGGGGGAGGGGGCAAAAACGTAACTGTGGGGGTTAAAAACAAGCTGGGGGCAAAAACTGAACTGTATGGGTGAAAAATGAGCTGGGGAAGGGGGTAGTTGAAAAGGAAGCGTTGTGTATATGTATATACAGTACATACACACATACATACATGTGTGTGTAATATATATATATACAGTGCTTGACAAATCACCCAAAAATCTACTCGCCGAACCAAAAAATCTACTCGCCACCTAATCCCGCCCCCAACCCCGCCCCCAACCCCGCCCTTAGTCCCGCCCCGCTTTTAAAAAAATACATAAATAAAATAAATTGAGTAAATTCCTAGTAAGAACATTCGTTTTTGACATAAGTTTATTTATTGTATTACATTATA
>WSYH01019379.1:0-10177 GCA_036426205.1 Ascaphus truei | reverse complement strand
ATACTAATTGCACTCTTATAATAACCCTAATACTTACTTATCCCGCTGTTTGGTAACTCGCATTTGTGAAAGCCTATGCTGCGTTTTAACTCCCTCATCGCTGGAAGCCCTGCCGGCACGAGCGACATTAAAGGGCCAGCCCACATAGGCGGAAAGGGAATAAGCAACTTATCAATGTATCCGTTCTTTTACAGGATGGAAATCGTGGGGGGGGGGGGGGGGGAGTAAACAAACAGGGACACGGTGTTAACTCACCGTATATCAGGAACGAGGGTCCACAGAAGCTGAAAATAGCGTTGTTCAGCTCCAGAGCTCCCCAGCCTCCCCCACACCCCCTGTTCCCCCACACACCCGTTTCCTCCCAGCCTCCCCCACACCCCAGTCCCTCCCAGCTTCCCCCACACCCCCAGCCTCCTCCACACCCCCAGTTCCCCCCAGCCTCCCCCACACCCACAGTCCCCCGCCCCTCCCCACACCCCCACGCTTCCCCCAACCCCAGCCTCCCCACCACCCCAGTTCCTCCCCCCCACCCCCAGTTTTCCCATAGCCTAACCCACACCCCCAATTGCCATTGTGTAAAAAAAACAATGTGGGGCTTATAAAACTAAATGAGTATCGGGGATTGCTGTTTGAATATGTCACGGACATTATTTCTTTGGCCTTAGGAGGGACTGCCCTTTACGTGTCAGCGGTGCTGTCTGTGTATTCCAGCGAAGAATGGATCCATATTAGGCCCGCCGCTATAGTGCCGGTGACGTCACGGCAAAACAAATGTATTGCCGACGTGGTGTGCGCTTATGTAAAGCGGGCGCGATGGAGCGACGCTTGGCCGCGATCGCTGGAACTCAAGTCATTTGTTTTTCCGCGACCGCAGCGTGGCGTCGCCGGCACTATAAGCGCAGCGCGCTCTCTTGAGGTATCCTTTTCTTTCTGACTGCTGCAAATGACACCCCTTCACTGCCAGAGGGGCCAGGTGACGCGCGATGTGAACTAATTAAGGACCACCAAACGCCTCTGGTTGCAGGAGGAACTCCAATGCATGTGAAAGCCCGCGGGCTATAACTGTTAATATCTGTTATCGTAGCTTCTTTTATTTGCACACCGTTGGTAAAATCGAAACCGAATAAATGACCGGTCTTTATCACCATCTTATCTTAACAGCACGTTAGTCGCTGAGTGAAGGGGTTAACAGGGCTTTTCCTTTGTCAGTTTGCAGCAAATGGTGGGGCACAAAAAGAATCGACTACGCCTGTATTGTCCGGACGCCTCACGGCTTTCCCCCCCCCATCGCCCTTCCTCACCTTTTCCACGCGAGTTACTGGGAATCCACGGATGTGGTCTCTTCCTCTTAAGACAGGTAAGCAAAGGTATAATGTGCCAGAGTATTGCTGTCATTTATTATGGAACTATTGGTGAGTCCACTGCAAAATCTGAACTGCGGGGACTGACACCGTATTGCAGAGTAGCTCACAGGGGGTCAACACCAATCACCCACTATGAATCACCAATTTATTGAGTAGTGACCAGATAACATGCCTATATCTATCTGTCCATGTCTCTATCATTCATCAATCCATCTATCTATCAATCATCCATATCTCTGTCTCAATCCTTCCATCTATCCATCATCCTCCATATATCCGTCTCTATCCATCCTCTATCTTGCTCAAGCCATCCATCTATCTATCCATATCTCTGTCTCCATCTCTCCATACATGAGACTCTGTCTTATATCCCTATATATCCACCACCATCCATTCAGATATCCCATCCATATCTGTGGTGCTGGTTACCCATCGACCAGCCAACGCGGGCGTCTGATCCTTACCATCCATTCATTAGTCGTCGGTCGACAAGCTATCCACCACTATCGTCTGGTCTCGATCCGTTCCATGCCATTCATATCTCTGTCGCTCACCCAGTATCATCCATCTCTGTTCTCATTCCATCATAATCTGTCTCGATCATCATCGCTGCTGCTAATCACTAGCCATCCATGCGGCCTTCCGGTCCATTCAGCATCCTCTGCACATCCAGCTCATATCTCTGCCACCCATCTCATAGCTCTTGTCCTTCCATCCATTCATATCTCTGTCTGCTACCCATCTATCATCCCATATCTCTGGTTCTATCCTTCATCCATTCCATACTCTGTCCTCTAACCCATCTATCCTCCATATCTCTGTCTCTATCCTTACATCATTCATAATCTCTTGGTCTCTACCCATACTATCCATCCATCTCTCTATCCTTCATGGCATTATCGCTGTCCAAGTCTACGCCATTCAGCCATCCATTCTGTGTCGATACCAATTCTATCTCCATCCACTATCGTCTGTCTCTCGCTCTATCCATCTACTCCTATCTCCATCTAGCTCATCCATCATATCTGTTACCCATTATCCACATATCTCTCTTTATCTAGCTGTCCGCTATCTATCCACCATCATTCTCGTCTCATCCTTCCATCTAATCCATCATCGACTATTTGCTGTCTTCCTACTATACAAGCTACCATCCATAGATCTGTCTCTACACTCCATATATCCATCTATCTCCATCCATACATTATCCTTCTATCTTATATCTCTCTGTCATCTATCATCCATTCCACCTTCCATTTGTAACTTCCTTATCCTCATTCATCCTATCCATTCAGATGATCCATCCATATCTGTTGTACCACTATCCTCCACCATTCTGTCCTATCCGATTCATCCTTCATATCTCTGTCCCTACCCCTCTATCCATCCAACTATCTTCTGTCTCTATACCTTCCATCCATTGCATATCTCTGTCTCACCCATCTATCATCCATATATCTGTCTCTATCTTCCATCCATTCATTACTCTGGTCTCTACCCATCGATCATCCATACCTCGCTCTGTCTATCCATGTCCTCATTCATATCTTGTCTCTACCCCGTACTACCCTAACTCCATATCTCTGTCCTCTATCCTTCCACTATCTATCCATCATATCTCTGTATAGACACATCCATCTATCCTTCTATCTACTCTATCCATCCATCCAATCTCTGTCTCTAATCATATCACTCTATCTCTCCATCCACCATACTCTTATCTATGCCAGTCCATCTCTATCCATCCATCCATATCTCTGCCTCCATCCATCCATCTATCCATATAATGTATATCTCTGTCTCTATATCCATCCATCTATCTATCCAGCCATATCTCTGTCTCTATCCATTCATCTATCCATCCATATCTCTGTCTCTATCCATTCATCTATCCATCCATATCTCTGTCTCTATCCATTCATACCATCTTGCTCTATCCATCACATATCATCATATTCTCAGAATCATCTATCCAATCCATCTCCCTCCAATATCATCATCATATCTCTGTCTCTATCCATTCATCTATCTGGCTCCATCCATGTCTCTATCTATCCATGTCTATGTCTCTATCTATCTATCCATATGTCTTTCTCCATCCATCTATATCTCTGTCTCTATCTAGCCATCCATCTTCCTTCTTATTCATCTCCAGCGGACACATCCCCGCTCCTAACCTCAGTGGAAAGCATAAAGAATTCTTCCTCAGACACACTGTCACCCCAAACTAGGCACGTACACACCGACCTTAGGTGGTGACCACCACTAAATGTTACATTGGGGAGCCCGTCGTGGTAAGGAGGACCCTATTCTATGTAACAATATCAGTGTGAAGGGGTCGGAACCTGCTTTGGTCAGTGACATAGGAGAGAGCTATCATAAAAAACACCAGCAGTTGAACAGTTTTGTCCCGATTTTGCAGCAGAAGGCAGCTCTAAACATGCAGTTCACCCTAATATGATTTATTTTGCAAGTACAGTAAACTCAATGTAATGCAACCTCTTTAAAGCAGATTACCAACAGTATTACATTTGTATCCTAGATGTTTCTGATTTTTATTTTAATGTAATTAAAGAAGGCCACAAGCTCGCAGAGGTCACATGGTAATATCTACCTTTAATTCTCAATTTCTCCACTCCACCGGGCAGGACAGAGCTGTTTTCCTTGTAGACTATAAAGAATCTTATCACAAAAAAAAAATCCTACTCTTCTCTGATAAGGTCCTTTTGAGGGCTACTAACGTCACAGCAGGGGCTTAGCGCATTACTACGTCAACAGCAGGGGCCTTCCTTAGCGGAACCAACTATGTCCACAGAGGGGCTTTAGCGGCCCTATAATGTCCACACAGGGGATTAGAGGTGCCATATTAAGTCACACAGCAGGGGCTTAGCGGCCATATTAATGTAACAGCAGGGGCTTAGCGGCCATATTAAGTCACAGCAGGGGCTTAGCGGCCATACTAATGTCACAAGCAGGGGCTTAGCGGCCATATTAATGTCACAGCAGGGGCTTAGCGGCCATATTAATGTCACAGCAGGGGCTTAGCGGCCCATTATGAATGTCAAGCAGGGGCTAGCGGCCATTACTAATGTCACAAGCAGGGCTAAGCTTCCAATTAAATTGTCAAAGCAGGGGCATTAGCTTAGCGGCCATCTTAATGTCACAGCAGGGGCTTTAGAGGCCTATTAATGTCACAGCAGGGGGCTCTTAGAGGCATATAATGTCACAGCAGGACTTAGCGGCTATTAATGTACCAGCAGGGGACTTAGCGCCATATTGAGTCACAGCGGGTCTTTCTTAGCGGCCCATATAATGTCACAGCAGGGAACTTAGCGGCCAGATAAGGTACAGCAGGGCTTCTTAGCGGCGCAACTAATGTCAGCAGGGATTAGCGGCATATTAAGTCACAGCAGGGGATGCTAGCGGCCATATATGTCACTAGCAGCGGGCTTAGCGGCCATACTAATGTCACAGCAGGGGCTTAGCGGCCATATTAATGTCACAGCAGGGGCACACCCCTTAGCGGCCATTTAAGGTCAACAGCAGGAACGTAGCGGCCCCTACTATGTAGACAGGGACTTAGCGGCCATATTAATGTCCCAGCAGGGTCTTAGTGGCCATACTAATGTCAGCAGGGACTTAGCGGCCATATTAATGTAGGTTTTGGGCTAATTTTTTAAGAATAAATTGGACAATTGAAACAATAATTGAGCAGAGAAAGAACTAGAGGTGAAAGCAGGCATCCTACTTTATTGTATAACGCAGAAATGTTTCAAAACGAAACCCGCCGGGGAATTGTCTCTTTAAAGGGCCTTTACCAAATGATGTTTTCAGGTGATGAGACACGAAAATTCCAGCATTCTGGAGCTGGTGGGAAAGGAGGTTTCGGTGTTCAGCCCGTCAAAGCCGAGAGAGAAATGGCTGCGCAAGAGGACGCACGTCAAACTCCGGGTAATTCTGCCTCTCCCACCCGTCACACGGGCGCGGTGTGTACTTACACTGACTGCTCTCAGAAGTAACGCTCACATCCCCAGCATCAATGCATTGCAAGGTAACAGGATAATGGCCAGGCAACGGGGGGGCAGTGACACATCCAGGAGACACCACACACACAACCCAATCACACACACACACACACACACACACACACACAACACACACACAACACACACAAACCACACCACACACACACATCACAGGAGACCAAAACGTCAAATCCATTAGATTTTTTTTTTTTTTAATCGTTCCTGTAGTATTAGATACAGTGACCTGTTTATTTTTTTATTCAAACGCTTAATGCAATTTTTTCATAAGCTGTGAAGCATACTTTGATTTATTGTAGAGATTTTATTCCCACCTCCCCGCCAGTGCAAGGATCTTGGCAACACTGTCCGTTTGTGAAAAGGTGTTGCCAATATTCCCAGCAGTTTTGAGCTGCAAACGTAAAAATCGATAATGTTACCGTAGTAATATAAGGATACATTGAGGCTGCTGAGTTAGGCTTGTTTTATAGTTGGCGCGCTCGCTGTGTGTGAATGCTCGTGCACGCGACGTACACTTTGTGTGTACGGGTAAGTGCCTCCGGCGGCAGAAAAAAGGATGATGAAAGAGACCAAGCGGAGCTGCGCGGGGGGGGGGGGCGTGGGGGGGTGGAGGAGGGCGTCCCCCTACGGGAGGGGGCTGTAGATGCAGATGATTAGAGATCAGGACGACGAAGACCGAGACGAGGGCCCGGGGGGTGGGGGACGGGGGGCATGGGGGGCCGCGGTGGGACCGGCTGGGGGGGCGGCGGTCGGCATGCCGGGGCGGGGGAGGCTGGGTGTGGGGGTGGTGGATATAGATCTCACTAATAGAGTAGCAGAGACTATACTCATGGTTGTGTGTGTTGGGCCCCTGGCGCGTGTGTGTGCTGGGGGCGTGGGTAGGTGTGTGTGGGTTGTGGTAGATATTATATATATATATATATCTATATTATAATTTGTGTGGTGTGTGTGTGTGTGTGTGTGTGTGTGTGTGTGTGTGTGTATAGATTGTTTGAAAGTTAATAATTTATTATATAATATTTTAAAATGTAAAAAAAACAGACATGTTGTGAGAATAAATAATTTACTAACATAACATGTACAACTTTGAGATATATATACACACACACACACACACACACACGCGCGCACGCACACGCACACACACACACACACACACACACACACATTGCAGCCTCACTCTAAGCAGCGCGAAAAGATTCTTTTCTGAGTCTCCCCCCCCGATCGGCCGGCTCCACGCTCACTGCTGTGCGCTCACTATATAACGGACCTTCCACTGACTGCAGGATTGATTGAAACTGAAAGGCGGCCATTATATTAGGCACTCAATTATCATTTTGACAGATTTATAACAGGAGCACCAAACGATTGCCAGCGCAGGTTACAATGTGGAATTATACATAGTCACATTCTTTACATACACAAATAAAGGGGGGGAAAGGTGGTAATGCCGTATCACAGCTTTAACTGGTTACATTGAGGTGACTGGTGCCTTATTGCTTTAGAAATCAGACAAAGGAAGCATTTGAAATAATATTTGATGGTACACAAATGTTCTCATGTTTTGGGGACTCAGAGGGGTGTGATTGTCGGTTTAGTTTGCTCCACTTCAGTGATAAAGTAATCAGAGTAATGCACACTCCCTGTATGTCAAAGAACCTCTTTCAAAAACAGGGCAGAGGACAAGAGAGGCAGCAAAACCCACCGCAATCTTCCTGTGTACAAACCAGGCCAATAAACCTTTCAGCGATCACGTCAGATACTTGTCTTTTTTCAGCCACGCTGTTTTCACGTATTTGCTGGAATTAGTTAAATGTGCTCCTCCAAGGGTCAGCACTTCCAAAGGTGCCTCTCGTGTTCTAGAACAAGGGGCCCAACTCCAGTCCTCAAGGGCCCCCAACCGGACAAGGTGTTAGCACTATCCTTAACGAGCAGGGCTGTGCTTAATACCTGACCTGTTG
Organism: Ascaphus truei; assembly: GCA_036426205.1. Lineage (NCBI taxonomy): Eukaryota > Metazoa > Chordata > Amphibia > Anura > Ascaphidae > Ascaphus > Ascaphus truei. The sequence continues at coordinate 2,809 of WSYH01019379.1, read as the reverse complement.
GTGGCCCCTGAGGACTGCAGCTCCCCGCTCCTGGGCGGGAGCATCGCCCGTTGTGCAAATTAATGTCCGATGCAAGGGGGTCTTAGTGGCCGTAGTAGCTCATGCAGCAAGGGACTTTATCGGGGGGGCCTTATTAATGTAGGTTGTGTGGGTGCTAGGGATTTTTTGAACATAACTTGACAAGTTAAACAATAATTGTGTACAGAAGAAGGAGCTAGAGGTGAACGCAGGCATGCCTGACTTTTATTGTGGATAACGCAGAATATGTTTCAAAACGAGAACCCGCCGGGAATTGTCTCTTTAAGGAGCCGTTACCATAACGATTTGTTTCATTGATGAAACACAAATTCCCAGTCATTCGTTGAGCTGGTGGAAAGAGTTGTCGGTTGTTTCAGGGCCGCGTCAAAGCCGAAGACATGCGGCATCAAGAGTACGAGCACTCAAACTCCGGAAATCATGCCGGTGCGTCCCACCCGTCAGCACGGGCTCTTTGTGTACTGGTACACTGACTTGGGGAGATCGCATAATAACGCTCAACACACCCCACATCAGAGTGCATGGGGCAATGTACGCATGGATACTGGCAGTGTACCCATCAGCAGTATACACACAGCACAGAGGGCACGCACATCACAGCGCGACGGGACACACACGAGGCACCGACAGGCCACACACACACGACCCCACCCGCTCACACACAGCGACACACACCCCCAGTCACGGAGCGCAAACGTCCCGATCTGTAATTTTGTATTTTTTTTTTTAATTCATTCTTAATAGTCTTCGCTACATTGTTGACCGTGTTATTATTTTTGTGTTGAGTTCCAGCTGGCTTGCATAGGCATTTTTGATAATGGCGTGGTTGAAGCATCCCTATGATTTATGTCGGCAAGAGTTTTATCCCACCAGAAAGAACACGGGAAAAAAAAGGAAAAAAAAGGGGATCGGCCCCGCAGTGACAAGTATCTTTTGCACCACTTTCCTGTTTGGTGTGATCATGGGGTGGTTGCGCGAAGTATGTCCCCAGCATTTTTGAGCTCAAACTGTAACAATCGATACTGTGTACGTAGTAGGAGATATAAGGATGACATTGATTGCTGCTTGAATTTAGTTCTTGTTTTATAGTTGGCGGCAGCCGTCGAGTCGGTGTGGTGGTAACGTGCGTGCAGGGCCCTACGTTACACTTTTTTGGTTTCGGCGTTGTGCCGTGCGTTGGTGGCCAACGGGCGCGATGACTCGCACGCGGTGAGGTTTGTTGTGTTGGGTTTGTGTGGGTAATTTTTGATTGGGTGGTGTTTGTAGATGCTTGATATATATATAGTATATTTCATACTGCTCTTGATTGTGTGTGTGTGTGTGTGTGTTGTGTGTGTGGTGTAAGTTTGGTGTGTGTGTGGTCGTATGTGTGCTAGTGTTGTCATGTCTCATTATCATATTCTCTCTATCTCGAGTATCTCCTCAGGTTTTAAAGTGTGTTTGTAATGTGTTTGATGGTGTTTGTAATAAATTAAAGGTTGGTGTAGTAGTGCGTAGTGGGGGTCTCATCGTCCTATCTCTCTCTCTCCTCTCTCTCTCTCCTTTTTGGTGTGTTGTGTGTGTGGTGTGTGTGTGTTTGTTTTGTGTTGGGTGTGTGTTGTGTGTGTGGATGTGTGTCTCGCTATGTTTGCCCGTCCTCCTTTCTTCTCTCCTTTTTCATGTTTCCAAGCCCCCACAGCCTGTTGTGAGCCAATCCATCAATTTCACTCCCATCAACATGTGCGCAACTTTAGATATATATAACCCCACCACACACAACCACACACACCGCGAGGACGCCACGCCCACACCCACCAACCCACACACACACAACCATGCCAAGTTGCCATCGCTCGACAAACAATAAAAAGCAGCGCGAAAAAGATTCTTTTCTGAGTCTCTCCCCTCAAAAAATTCCACTCCGCTCTCTCCCCCCCCCGATCGTCCGGCTCCACCCGCTCACTGCTGTGCTCTCATCTATATAACGGACCTTCCATCCATGACTGCAGGATTATGAAACTGAAAGAGCGCCATTATATTAGGTAGCACATCAATTATCATTTTGACAGATTTATAACAGAGCACCATATAACGCAAACATAATCAAACAAGTTGCCAGCGCAGTTTACATGTGGAATTTAATACATAGTCCACATTGCTTTCAACTACGACAAATAAAGGGGGTGGAAGAAAAGTGGTTATGCCGTATTTTCACACTTTAACTAGTCCCAAAAGTTAACGGAATTGAGGTGACGGTGCTTATTCTTTAGAATCAGACAAGGAAAGCATTTACATAATATTTGATGGTAACACAAAATGTTCAAAAAATCATGTTTATGGGGACTCAAGAAAGGGAGGGTGTGTGTCGGTATTGTTTGTGGCTCCACTTCAGTGTAAAGTCGTCAGTAGTAATGCACGCACTCAACACTGTATGTCAGACAACCCTTTCCAAAACACGGGCAAGACAAGTAGCAAGCAATAAACCCCCCCCCGCAATCTTCACTGTTGTAGCAACCAATGGAAAGCCATAAAACCCTTTCAGGCTGATCAACGTCAGATACTTGTCTTTTGTATTTCATGCCACAGCACGCTTTTCATCATTATCGCCCTTTTGGGTGTGATTAGTTAATTTGCTCTCCATTACAAGGGTCAGCACTAATATCCAAAGGTGGCCTCTCGTGTTCTAGAACAAGGGCCCAACACCAGTCCTCAAGGGCCCCCAACCGGACAGGTGATTAGCACTATCCTGTAACTAGAGCGGCTGTGCTTAATCCGTGACGGCTGTGGTGGCCCC
>WSYH01019378.1:0-10178 GCA_036426205.1 Ascaphus truei | reverse complement strand
TATGCACCGTAGTCCCTTAGTTCAGACGTTCACAAAAAGGGCTACATTTGGAGGCGCTGCTGAGATCTTAGACCTGGGGTGCCCCCACATTTTTTTTTGTCTCTATTGTGCAACCAACCCACATCATGTCGGTGCCCTCGGCGCTCGAGGTGCGCAAGTGGGCCCAACGGCGCGGGATCCCCTTGAACCGTGTTTTCGCGCTGGGCCATGTCCCCGCCATGATCTCGTTAGGCACAGTGACCGAACAGGTCCGAAAGCTTCCTCTCCTGGACAATGCCCAAGTACAAGACCACTTTTATGACCATGACCAGACCTGGCGCCGGATCTTGTATGCCACTGAACAAGATATATGCCCCGAGGCCTTGCCCCATATACTGCTGCTGCCCGAGGCTCCGGGGGTGCGCTGCCCCCTAGTCCAGGCGGACACCTCTGCGCCCCTGGCCACCTCTACCCCTAGGAGAGAATATGCTCCCACCACAGGTGCCGCGACGGGAGGCCCCGACCACTCCCCTGACCGTGGCCTACACCCTCGTTGGCCAGCCACCCTGAGCCTAGGCTCGTCGTCCACCCCGTCCGGCCTGCGGGCTGGCCTCAACCGCCTTAGCGTATCAAGATTGGACGCTTACCCTGCAGTCGGGGACAGCTTACCAGGAGACACCTCTATTCCCGCCATAGCCGCCGCTATCCACAACACCACCCAGTCGCTCCAGTACAGGAAGTTAAAAGCCTTCTCCGGCGAGAAACCCACGCCTCAAGGGGAAGTAGGGATAGAGGACTGGTTGGATCATACCGAACAGGTACTGCCTGAATGGACCTGCACGGACGCGGTCCGCAGACAACGCATAGTTGAGTGCTTACGGCCCCCCGCGTCCCATATGGTGCACTACTACCGAGATGACAATCCGGAAGCTGACGCGGCCGATCTTATCTACTGCCTGACCAAGGCCTATGGAGCCCCGGTGGACACGTACACGTTGATGTCCAAATTTCATGCGTTAACCCAGAAAGAGGGAGAAATGGTGTCCGATTTTCTCAGACGATTGCACCTGGACCTCTGGAATCTGGTGAGGAAAGGCGTATTACCAAGGATAGAAGCTAACGGACTACGCACCACTCAGCTGTTGCGGGGCCTCTTACCCCTACACCCCGTGTCGGTGCGGGTCAGTAGCTGCCTAACGCCTGGACAAGCGTTGTCGTTTCACGACCTAATGGACCGGGTTCAAGCGCATGAGACGGTGCTGCTGGGGCGTGACCTAGCCACCGGGAAGAAGCCCCAGCTCGGAGGTAAGGAGGCCAAGAAAGTGGAACCCAAAACCGATGCGCCTGAATCTGGGGACCCTGACCCCGAGGATGCCCCCACCCCCGTGACACCCAGACCTCGTCCCCCGACCAGGCGGAGCCCCCCCACCAGGAGAGACGAGGCTTACCTCAGCCAAATACAGTGTTATGCCTGTGGAAAGATGGGACACTTGCGGGCCCACTGCCCCACCTCACGAAGAACGTCGTCCCGACCGGCGCATTCAATGCCGTGCCAACCCCTGAAGGATGACCAGGCATTACCGCCTCCTCAGGGCTCCCGAATCGGCCCCGCCTCCATTATTCGCGTAGTTATCGAAGGCATCTACGCCGCCGCATTGTTGGACACGGGATCCCAAGTAACGATCGTATACCGGCCCTTCTACGACCAACACCTACATCAACTACCGTTGCTATCGGCGGATGCCCTGCGGCTACGGGGACTGAGTCATGAAGATTACCCCATAGACGGAGTAGTAAAGGTGCAGTTAGATATTCTCCAGCTGAATACTGGTAAACATCACCCCATGGAAGTGGAGGCCCTAGTGTGCCCCGAGCCGCAGGACCACCCCAGCGCCCCAATCATCTTGGGGACCAACGCTGACATTGTGCGCGCGGTATTCCGCCAGTTTTTGCAGGAAGCAGGAGAAGCCCCACTGCTGGCCCTAGCGGCCTGTCCCGCCCTTCAAGAGGTCTGCGGTAAAATTGCGACCGAGGAAGAGCATGGTGTCCTCTACAGCCAAGAATGGGGACTGACCCAGATTCCCCCGGGGGAAGGACGAATGATGGTCGCCGCTTGCCATTACCCCCGTCGACGATTGGAGGATCAGCTCTTCACCTTGGAGAGTGTGGCCCAGGACGAACAACGTTTGGGCTACAAGGTACTAACCTCGGTCAAGGAATGGCCCGGGAAGATCCCGAAGCGCACCTGGGTATATGTGCAGAATATATCCCCATACCCGATGACTATTGACCGGCGGCAGACGCTAGGGAGGATATACCCGGTAACTTCCGAGGAGGAGGCCTCGACGGAACTAGCTAGGAGCTCGCCGGCTACCATAGCGCCGGCATTGGAATTTGACTTTGGCGACTCGCCCCTCCCGGATGAGTGGAGGAAGAGGCTACAGGATGAGCTACACGACCGAAGGGGGGTGTTCTCCACTGGTGACATGGATGTGGGGTGCAGTCGCAGTGCCCACCATACCATCCGACTGAGCGACGCCACCCCCTTCCGGGAGCGCTCCCGCCGGCTTGCCTCAAAGGATGCTGACGAAGTGAGGGGATTAATCGACGAGATGAAAACGGCTGGCATCGTGCGGGAATCTCGGAGCCCGTACGCCTCACCCATTGTGGTAGTCCGCAAGAAGAACGGGACGGTCCGTCTATGTGTGGATTACAGAACGCTGAATAACCGTACTATCCCCGACCAGTATACACTGCCCCGAATCGAGGACCTCCTGAATGCATTGACCGGGAGTAAATGGTTCAGTGTGCTCGACCTCAGGTCCGGGTATTATCAAGTGCCCATGGGCCCGGAAGACCAAGAAAAAACGGCCTTCATCTGTCCTTTAGGGTTTTACCAGTTTACCCGCATGCCTCAAGGGATCTGCGGTGCCCCGGCCACGTTCCAGAGACTAATGGAAAAAACCCTCGGAGACCTTAACCCGCGAGAGTGCTTAGTGTACCTGGACGACATTATTGTGTTTGGGCGGACGCTAGAAGAGCATTCCGAGAGACTGATGAAGGTGCTGGATAGGCTTGAGGGGGAGGGCCTAAAACTGTCGCTAGACAAGTGCAAATTCTGTCGGACCTCCGTAACGTATGTGGGCCACATCGTGTCAGCTGATGGGGTGTCCACCGACCCCGGAAAGATCGAGGCGGTGATGAACTGGCCCAGACCTCAAAATGTTCAGGAGCTGCGGTCTTTCTTGGGGTTTTGTGGCTATTATCGGCGGTTCGTGGAGGGGTATTCCAGCAAGGCCAAGAGACTGAATGACCTTCTCAAGGTGCCTCCGGGAGAAACCGGGAGAAAGGGGAGCTCGGCGCAGACACCCTTTGGGAAGACATGGACTGCAGAATGTGAACAGGCCTTCAAACACTTAAAGACCAGCCTCACTCAGGCCCCCGTCTTGGCCTACGCGGATCCTGAGCGAGACTATGTCCTACATGTCGATGCTAGCCTCAGCGGGCTAGGAGCGGTTTTGCATCAGAAGTATGAGACCGGGCTACGTCCAGTGGCCTACGCGAGCCGAAGTTTAACCCCTAGCGAGCAGAATTACCCGGTCCATAAGTTGGAATTTTTGGCGCTAAAATGGGCGGTGGTGGACAAGCTGCATGACTACCTATATGGGGTGCAGTTCGAAGTACGTACGGACAACAATCCCATGACCTATATAAACACGTCTGCCAAATTAGACGCCACGGGACACCGTTGGTTAGCTGCTCTAGCCAACTACAGGTTCAACCTTAAATACAAACCCGGACCCACCAACATAGGTGCCGACGCCCTGTCTCGTCGCCCGGGCCTTCAGTCCACCCCTGATGAGGAAGTTTGGGAAGAGATACCGGGTCCAGGAATTCGTGCCCTCTGCTCCGTGGCTGCGGTAGTCGACGACCACGTAGCATTCTCAGAATTGCGGATTGTTGACTCGTTGGGATGTAACTCGCGGGCTATTCCCCTGGCCTATCAAGGTCGAGAAGGGATGAACATCACTGAGGATAATATCATCTCGTGGAGGGACCTAGTGCATTATCAAACACAAGACCCCATAGTGGAGTTAGCCCGTCAAGCGGTACAACAAGATAACCCTTCTATACTGAAGCGAGCCCCCGGAGACTTGGTGAAACTCCTGCTAAATGAGTTTGGGAAGTTTGAAATGGACAATTGTTTGCTATATCGGGTGATATCCTATCATAACCATCCCGATCGGCGTCAGTTGTTTTTGCCGGAACGTTTGAGAACCCTAGTCCTCAGGGCCCTTCACGATGACCATGGTCACCTGGGCATTGACAAGACGTTTGGGCTACTACAGGATAGGTTCTATTGGCCGAGAATGAGGGAGTCTGTGGAGCAACATTGCCGGAGGTGTAATCGCTGTTTACAACGAAAGACACTGCCCACCAGGGCGGCTCCTATGGCACACTTGAAAAGCTCGGGTCCAATGGATTTGGTGTGTATGGATTTTCTCTGTATCGAGCCCGACAGTCGGGGAGTTAGTAATGTTCTTGTGATCACTGACCACTACACTAGGTACGCCCAAGCGTTCCCTACGAAAGACCAGAAGGCCGTAACGGTGGCCCGAGTACTATGGGAGAAATATTTCATTCATTATGGACTACCAAATCGTCTTCACTCCGATCAGGGCAGGGATTTTGAGAGTACCCTGATACGGGAGTTGCTCACTCTACTGAACATTGCCAAATCGCGTACTACCCCGTACCACCCCGAAGGGGATGCTCTGCCTGAACGGTTCAATCGCACTCTGTTAGATATGTTAGGAACCTTGACGAGCCCGAAAAAGACGGAGTGGAGTAAACACGTCGAAGCATTGGTACATGCGTATAATTGTACCCGACATGAGTCCACCGGGTATACTCCGTATTTCTTGATGTTCGGAAGAGAAGCCCGTTTACCGGTGGATGTGCGCCTGCGGATATCTACCGATGGGGTATCCAATAGGACGCACTTTCGATATGTCCAGCGACTAAGGGACAGTTTACAGCTGGCCTATAGATTGGCTGAACGGACGACTGCGCAATTGAATGCGGGAAATAAAAGGCGCTACGATCACAAAGTACGTCACAAGGAAATTCACCCCGGAGATGCGGTCCTCTTACGCAACTTAGGTGTTCCTGGGAAGCATAAATTGGCCGACCGGTGGCGGGAGGGTGTGTATGAGGTGGAGTCACAGATGCCTGGTCTTCCTGTGTACCGAATCAAGGATTCTGAAGGCCGCGTAAAGGTGTGGCATAGGAATCATCTGCTTCCCATACCTCAAGTAGGGACGGACGAATTGGAAATTCCAGCCACGCCCATAGATGGAGAAGTTGAACACACAGAGGATGGCCCAGAGACTGTACAAATTGCCACCTCTGAGGATCCAATGGAAGGAACCTCTCAAAGGGGCCTTCCGGCCGTGGAGGCATCTCCCGACGGAGCCACGGGTAAAGAGCCTTTTGGCCCGAACATTGATCAATTGACTCCCGTGAGTCAGCCTCTAGACCCCCAAAGTCCATGTTTTACACCCCAAAGAGACTGTGCTAATGCTGAACACCCCTCAAGGGTAGAGATGGAAATACCAGTTGAGACTGAGCACTCTGTAGAGGAAGATCAACCCCGCCGAAGTCAAAGAAACAGTCAACCTCCCATGCGAATGGCATATGATCAGTTTGGGGCACCCCATTATGAGGCTCAGCAGTGGGCTCGGCATAGGATGCAAGCTATGATGGTACTGTTTAATGAGATGTGTAACCTAATCTAGGAAGAGAGGGTTGTGTACATAGTTAATATATGTGCTTAGGTAGTCCAGCGGGGACGCTGGATTCTGGGGGGGGGAGAATGTAAGGATGTGCATATATTAAAGGTTCCGCGCTGTCAATTACATAGGCAGCGCCATATTGTCCCTGTTTGCCAGCGAAGTTACTGCGTACCAGTTGGGCTGCGCATGCGCGAGGGAAGCGCGCGAAGGGTAATATTAAGTAAGAGACTTGGAAGGGGTTGAACTATGAACTCTGATGGTGAGAAGGTCAGCTGAGGCTGAGGACCAATGGGATGCGAGACTGTGTATGCAGGAACCGGATGCGTGTGGGCGGTGGGGCAGAGCAGCGAGGGAGGTGAAGGAGGAGGTTGGCGGAACCTCGGGTGCGAGAGCAGAGGGTCAGTGACCCGTCTGCTTAGGTAGGGTATGCCCACAGCCCCAGGAGTCTTTCCCCCGCCATCGTAGGGTGCTGTATTTGTAAGGACGCCCATAGTCGTCAGGGACGTTTCCCTTTAGTGAGGTTCATATGCGGAGCTGCGGAGTTGCGGCCGCCATCTTGGATTTCCCCGTCTGATGGTGCTGCAGAAGGGAGAGACGGCGCAAGGCTGGATTATCACTGGGGCCCTGTGGAGTGTCAAGGTCATCGTAGTGACCGGAAGGTATCCTTGTCTACACGTGCACCTACACCGGTCACCAGGCGCTGATCCCGCCTCCCACTAACTAATTGGGTTTCCTAAGAGAATTGCATATGGTACCATACTTTACTGGTTATGAGACATACTCCTAAGGAGAGCGGCAGAGTTGCTTATGTACAGGACACTATCCCAATAAGGTGTGGCCGAGCCACGTTGTGTGTGTGTATGTAAATGTTATATGATAAGTCTGCATATCATTTGTTATTGTGTGATATAAAAAGGTTGCTGTTGCATACTGCTGTTGTTAGGTTCTTGCTCAGGGTATAATCTCTATAATGGGGATCCTGGGTAAGTGGAGGCGCTGCACCACAAGTGATAAAGGTATACCCCCAGGCTCCCAATATGCGGAGGTTCAGAGCTCCTGAAGCCACAGGTTTATGCACCGTAGTCCCTTTGTTCAGACGTTCACAAAAAGGGCTACACAATATTACACTATCCACTGTTTTTTTCTTTTTATGTGCATACGGCGACGCTCCCCTGGAACTTCCTCTACACCATTGCTGCAAGACTTCTGGAACAGTCTTTTGTCAGGGTCGAGTGATAAGTTGTTTTTGCCTTTATTTCACTGTTATTAATATATTTCACTGTTTATTATTTGAATTTTGTTACACTGCACAATTTTTGTATACGATTTTATTTTCACAGCTTGTGGTACAGTAGAGCGCCATCTAGTGTTTTTTTCACATGCATCACCACAACAACCTGTCCGAATTGAGGATGAGATGACAGTAGATCCCACACATATTAGTGTCCCAGATACGTATGATTCTGGACCTGATTTGCTTGGATTCCAGGATACCCAACCAAATCCTGAAAGTGAGATCCAACCGGGCCAGGGAGACCATACTGGACACCTAACAAGCTCCTATTGAACCCCCAAAATAACCACAACATATGTATAAGCATATGAGTGTCACAGAGGAGTGCTACTGAGCATGGCAATATATATTTAAAACCAGAGACAAAACATAAAACACAGACAGAGCTCAGTGCACATCCAGTGAAACTCATACACGGTACAGTGCCTAAATATATATGTATAAATATCTATTAAATAAAATGGTCTTTTAGTTTAACATTTTTGGCCAAAATTGTTGTAAGCCCCTGAGCCAACGCCACGGCAGACCACATTTCAGGGGTCCCTAACACTAATATAAATTCTTAATAATCTGTGCAATACCAGGAAGAACAATTTATAATAAATCTGTCAAAATTAGTTGCAAAGTTCTAAGTCTGATTGAAGCTTTTAATAACCTGTACGTTACCAGGAAAAGCACTCTGTATTAGATTTGTCACAGATTTATTATAAATCATTCTTCCTGTGCAATGGCGGTTGAAATCAGAGATATTCGTGCGCAGCCCTTAAATGACAGTCGAGTACGTGTACGCCCCTTTGTGAAACTAAAATAATTGGAAACATAAAAAAAATAGATATGCAGAAATGCAGTACATATCTTAGTGTAGTTTGCATATGGCAACATAATCTTATGTGCCTGATGAACATTGTTTACTCTGTTGTAGAAATGGCAAGCAAAGCAGCATTTAACATGTCATTATGTCACATTATGCAGACTATTTACTGGTTCTCATTGTGCATGTAACATGTTTGTGGTACTAGCATGTCAACAAACGTAACCTTAGGTAATACAGCCAGTCCTCGGTTATCCGACACAATGCGTAGCTCCAAATGGCGTTGTAAAGCTAAACGTCTTAAAGCGAAACGCGCTTTCTCATAGCAACACTGTTAAAAGTAAATGTTGTTTTTTTTAATCTAATTAATTTTGTATATACTCATAATATTGTACCAGGATAATAAAAAATTACACACAGACACATTATATCCTGTGTGTGTATGTAAAGAAATATATTAGTGTGTGTAAAGAAATGATTATTGACGTATATTTTCTTGTTATGCAGTAATCATTTTGTGGTTAGATGTAACATTAATGTTGTTGACGAAATGATTGACGTTTAGTACATAGGTACATTATACCAACCGTGTGTTTAGATGCATAATTAAGTAACTAGGTAACCGATATATTACTTAAATTAATATTATATATCTACTTCTTTCACAGATGTTCACAGCTCCGTTCAAGACAGAAGATAATGTGAATGCATGTATCCAAAGTGCGAGCAACTGAGAGCTTCTCCATAATGGCCACATGCCAAAGACATCACATGGCCAGTCATGCAATGATACCTCAAACTGAACATGCACACTTTTATATATCGTAGTTAATCATAGATTTTCACTTTTTTTAAATAAAAACATAAAATCGATAATGTAGGCTTTATCATACTAACTTTAAATGTGTGTTAAAATTCAAATAAACTTTGACATGACATCTTTTGTTAGTGCTCCTTTTTTATCAATGGAACCCATATTACAGTGACATCCTTCAAGTATAAAAACACAATAATATATGTAGCCTGAAGAAACACACATGTACTTGTGTTGAAAATGTATCTAAAATAGTTTAACTTGAACTATTGTAGGAAACATTTACATAAAATATGAATCTGAAAAAGTGTGGTTTTAAATTAAACATTAATAATGATAGGGATACATGTCAGCTTAATTATAGAAGAGATCAACATCTCATCTGCTTATACTCATGCAGACACTAATTATGTATGTAGTCATACTTACATACGTGACAATCATAATATGAATTAAGGAATGTGAAGCATAACAATTCTGTAAACCTTTAATAACACCATTAATTATTTCTAAGTTGATCATGATGTTTAAAGTATCAGCCAAAATCCATATCGAATCATTTACAGTAGTTCTGTTGTAAGATAAGACTATGCAGAGTATTTAATACAGCATTTGTTTTTAAATTAATACACAATATTCTGCATGTAACGATGCACACATTGTATAGTTGGTTTGAAAGAAGATTAATACAAAAATAGAGGTGTTAAAAATAAACATACCGTAGGCAGCCGAAGTTCTGATCATTCAATAGAAAATGTGCAGTTATTTGGAGAGAGCAGCATCCTAAGACTATACACACAATGCAATGTTACACACAACGAGATGATGACAGATTATATGATATGTATTGTTAAAACTTACATGTGAAAAAATTAGCAATTAAGGTCCTGCGAGTCTTCACCCCACTGGCTGTATGGTTGTCACGGTTGTGCTCGCCACAAACCTGGGTCGGACCGCGTGGCTGAGGTGGGGTTGTAAAAGCACCGACCTTAGACCGCGCAGGCTGATCCGGATTGCGCAGTTCGTAGTCGTACGTAGCAGGGTCGGGACTGGAGAAGGCAGCATAGTCAGTGGATAAGCCATTGTCAGGACTGGAGACATCAGGGTAAACGTTGTTCAAGCAGACGTTCGGCAACAGGTAGTCAGGAGTTCCCCGCTTCAGTGAACTCTGTGCATGCGGCGACCATGGCCCATGGTATTGGTCTCAGGAAGTGATAGGTAGACCGGAGTGGGCACACTGCCTGGTAGCAGTGGTAGATCAGTGCAAGAGTCCTGAGCGGGCTGGAGAATCCTCCGCTTCAGCGCAGGCACCAGGACACGGCCTCTGCAATAGAGAATGAGCAGCAGGCCCCAGGAACCAGGGAGCTGAAGACAACACTGGGGAAACCTCCGCTTCAGCACAGGAGACAGGAACAGACCGCTGCGTGACACTAGCAGCCGGTCTCAGGAAACAAGGAGCTGAAGTCAACAAGGAGAGTACTCCGC
>WSYH01019377.1:0-10179 GCA_036426205.1 Ascaphus truei | reverse complement strand
TGCTGCTGGGGTGTCTGGTGGTGGGGTGGTTGCTGGTGGCCCGCTTTTGGAGTCTCTTCCATTGGAAAAAGGAGAGTCCAGTCAGCAGCAGCCAAGCTCTGGGCCTGCACATATTCGGAAGAAACGTGTGGAGCGGCCACGCAATCCTCAGTTCAATGAACAGGAAAATACAGTTTTTGTCACAGGGATTCTGGAGCACTATGACTCTCTGTATGGGCATTTACTAGGTAAGTCTATCTTTGCATTCATTCTTCAAACACATGTTATCCTAGGTCATGTGAGGTGTCTTAATATCAAAATATTATTCCATAATATCTATCAATTTAACTTCATTGTTGCACACATATTTGCATCATGCTTTAGAACGACAATAACAATCAGTCGTACAATTGGCCCAAAGTTCATACAATATTCATGCAAGCTTCCTTACATTTGTATGTTTACACGTAAATGCTCATGTGGTACACATATTACACCTAAACCAGCATGTTTGGTATTTCTTGGAACAGGTAGCAGTTTAGGAAACTGTTCGTTTTTATAATAATAATTAACGTCATATATGATGTATGTATTTCAAGGGCGGACAAGTTCAGCATCAAAAAAAGAAATGTGGAATCAAATAACATTGGCTGTGTCTGCGTGTGGAAATCATGTCAGGGACCGGAAGAATTGTCGGAAGAGATTTGACGATATCAGGGCAAACTTAAAGAAAAAAATACAAGCACAGCGGATGCATGCTTCTGGCACTGGAGGTGGGCCGCCAGCACAAGCTCTCATCTTAACACCATTGGAGGAGCAGATGCGGGAAAAATGTCTTCCCGTCGTCGTGGAGGGTTTGCCCGTGGACAGGGATATCGGAATTTATTCTGCTCCATTTCCACCAGGTGACAAATGTTACTGTACTAGGCGTGTCGTAGGTTACAGTTCTTATGTATATTTCCGCTGCTACTTATACTTTCTTACCAATATACTGTAAGCATACCTACATATATATCTGTATATATGTCTCTCTCTCTATATCTATATATCTATATATATTTATATGTAGTTGTCCTACAAAAAGTAACAATTAATATATATGGTGCCAAATGGTGGCACTGAGTGCTCATTTGCATGTAATTTCCCACAATCCCTTGCTGCAGTGGAAACACTGTATGCTGCCCGATGATGGGGAACGACAGGATTGCAGACCTGTGTAAGACATGATAATTAGCATACAGTAATATGTACTGTTTCTGTAAATATTATATATATATATAAACAGGACATTACTGCCTCATCAACTCTTGCATGGCAGATAGTGCATTCAAAGGCAAACATACATAAATTGCACTAACACATTTCGTTATTTTTAATTAAACGTCCTTTTTTGCTTCATGTCATATACAGAGACCATAATTAGGAACATGTAGCATATATTATTTAATTGTGTTCATATGTAGCTGACTTCAGATTATTATTTCGCTCATGTACCAGTGTGTGAAACCAGCTGCAATTAATATGTAATCACATCATAGAGGATAACACAGGGGGTGTGGTTGGGCACCCAGCCAGATCACAGGGTCATGTTACGGTAACCTTTTTTGACACGCCTTACAGCTGCTACAAACATATAAAACCTCAGGGTGCTGTCACGTCTTGGGGGAGGGACTACAGTTCTTAGAAGCTGGCAAGCTACACAGAAGTTCATCACATTTATTTGAAATGTTAATTCTATGAAAACTTTCACCCCCCAGGCCACTATGTATGAAAACGTACGTAACTCATTCCTTCACTCATATGTTATTGGAACCTTATAGAAACGGCACATTAGCACACCAGTAGCATCTGTGAGCGACACACTGCATGTGTTGTTGAGTGTCAGCCACATTGAGCGCTACACACCTGCTCTCTATTCTTCGTTAACACATAGCCCAGAAAAAATTAGTTAACAGTTCCCAATTACCTACTGAATTATAAGCAAGAGTCAACCTTTGCTGTGAGGGTAGTGATGTACATTATTTTGTTATAGACTACACAAGAGATGCAGTGTATTATCCAATATAACACCTAATTTTCACCATTCCTGGCATCACTTGTATGTCTCTACTTATTACAAAACCAGAGGCAAAGTAAGCCCACACTGTATTTAATGTTTCAAAATGGATAAAGTAGAGGCTTTCCCAGAGACTCTTTTCATTTTATAAGTGATTGTGACGATGGGGAGGATTTTGGCCCGGGATTTAAATGGGTTTACAACCCCATTTGGCCACCCTCTACGTCTCCATCACGTGGAAAAGCAAGGGGTTTAACATGGACTTAGGGATCAGCGGGACGTATCGGAGGAGGACGAGGCGCTCCGAGCTTCCGGCCACCGCAAATGGGAATCACACCACTCCCAGCCCCTCCTTCATCACCGCCCACCCCCGCGCATCCTCTGTCATGAGAGCGGGGTCACGCGCACGTTGTGAATTCTGCAATGTAGGGCGACTTCGACTTTGGCGGAGGGAGTGTAACTGTCACTAATAACACAACCGGTAGTTTTTTATTGATTAATCAGTGTTGGTATCACACTAATTTGGGTGCCCTATCGTTTCCGTACCGTTATAACGGGTGTTGGTGGCTGCGGACGGTGGTAATCGGAGGAGCGGTCACAACCCGCCTGCCAACACGACCTGAGTTGAGCTAGCCGCGAAGCAAGGGAACAGAGTTAGCCTTTCGGCGCCCCGCAAATACTTACTTGTTAAGTAAGTAGCGTGGCACACGGGGGGAGAGGCAGGACTGACCAGAGGGGTACTGCGCAATGGTTGTTTTGTTTTCGTTGTTATATGCTTTTCAGCATCTGTTGGCTTCTCGTGCTATTCAAAGGATTTAAGTGCATTGGAACTTTGACATAATCTCCAGGTCGTCAATACGGAGATGCTGGTTCCTTCAGTCTTGTCAGGGCTAAATATCTGATAGTTGCGCCAATGAATATCTGATTTGTTGTCAGTTGTCTGTTTTTTTGTTATTTGTAATATCTCGTGCTAATGAGTTTTGCCCTTGTTCAATTCCAAATGTTGAATTCCACTGGGTAAAAGTACGGGTTAAAATTCAGTTTACTTTGCAATCCCCAGATGCGGGGATCCATCACGGAGGGCAAGGGTACCCATCTTTGGCTGTTGGATTGATAGTTAGGGCACGGCTTGTTTCAAATAGTCACCGCCAAAGTGCCTGCCCTACTAATCAAATGGACCAGGAGAGCGACACACATGTGTAGGAAGCGGTCCCCTCAATCAAGGCTCACACTCACCTGTTTGCGCAGGAAGCTAGAGTTGTGTTGGTGAGATTAACTCACCTACAAAACGCTCTGAGTGTAGGAGGATCGGGGGCATTGGTGTGTGTTGAAATCTAACACCTCAGGTGTGACAATGTCCCTACCCAGGGTCCCTGCTTCAAAAGCGTGGGTATTGGTTGGGATGGCGGCCAGCGGGTCGCGGTTATCAAGTGGATATCATACTGAGTGACCGTATTAAATAATAAGAATATAGTTGAGATGTCCTCGCTGGGAACGTGCGTAGAGGTAGTACATACACTCGGCACACACTTTGATTCGAGCTCGGCTAGTTCCCAGAACTATCTGGACTGTATATCCTCGGGTCGTTGAGGTTTGTTGACTGTTTTGCCTTGCCCCGAGTGCCATTGAGGATTTTCGCAGCAGGGGATTGGAAGCATTTATTTCCCGACTGGCTGCAATCTGCCCATATACTACTGATTTTACTGCTTACTACATTCATGAATTTGCTCATCTGGTAACACCGCGAACATTGCAGCCTATTAAATTCCTATACATTATCATTAACAGATCAGCCCGCCCGTCAGCCAGGCACATGACCGCAGGCTGGGAAGGCAAACCGCAACGGGGCTTGTCACAGAAGGTGAGAAGCGGCGCATTCAGGTATCTGCCAGGTTCATAACGGGGTATTCTGCTCGAAATAAAGTGTGTCCCGGTGCAGTGCTGTGTATTAGTGGGAACTGACTCGCACATATGAATACCAAACACCTGATGTTTAGCCAGTCCTAACAGACCATATTAATATCTCCACTTAATTTGTATTACACGGTAATATTTTAGTCTGCATTGGGACGTCATGCGTGACGGAATGTATTAAGTATGTCTTGCGTGGGCAGTAAGTACTAACTTCTGAACTGAAGTTATGCAGTTCTTTACAGTGGTATATGAATCTTTGGTTCTGTCTGGAAACTGCAGACTCCATCAAGTTATGGTAATAGCGGAAGAACACTCCTCAAGAATTACAATAGCCCGGTGATCAAAGTCGCTAACTGACTGCCCTAATTGTTATGCTGGCCCGGCGATACGCAGGAACCACTGTTTTTATAAGTGTTATACTGTCACACTACAACTCAAATGGAGGGATCAAAAATCTGCTTCAAAAGCTTCAAGAGGTATTTTGCTAGACACTCGTGTTCCTCAGGGTTACAGAGATGAGTTTGACATGGTATTTAAGTAAGTCAAGTCAGCCCTTTAAACTCAGGCATGTCTGTCATGGTATAAGTCTCATGCATAGGATGTCTTCATGTCGATTACTGCAGAGTATTTAGGCTGTGATGTCAACTGAAATATGGGGAAAATCTTACCCCATCCGTATACCGTGATGGCTTTTGTGTCATAATCTTTGACGTAGTGTCTATATTTTGCCTGCTTATTTTGTATATCTTGTGTGTTCACCTTTATCAAGGAATAAATTAATAATTTTTTAGCATATGCTAAAGGGGTCTCGTATCCAGTTCACCCATTATATGATTTTTTTGGTGTAATTACAACTCTGCATACAGTTACCTCTCGACGCTTTTCGTATTACACTGGTGGCAACGCGGCGTAAAATCTTTTCAACTCGACCTGTATTACGTGTCCTAAGGGATACCTGTATATGTGGAACTCCGATGGATAATTGCGAGTTCCTGGTACTACAGACATAGGGTGTTTTGAATTTGTTGAGGGGTTTTTGGTGTTGGGGGGGTGGGTATTTGTTTTTTTTTTTGTTAAAATGAACGCCGAGGCGCGGGTACACTTAACACAACGACAATGGCAACCTCCTCACGTTTCCCCAGTGCCGCTACTGTGTGATCATTGCGGAGATCGGATTAAAACCCGAATTGCCGGCACGAAAGCCTTCTGCGGACTGGATCCGGGACCTCGACACAGAGGGGGTGGAGGAGTGCATCAAGTCGGTGCGACCGTGTACCCATCAGCCCTTGCAAGCCCTGAGATGATAACAGGCTAGGTCGGGGTTATCAAATGAGAACCCGGCAGGCTGTCAAAGGGAGGTCCACAAGCTGCAGACTAAGCTGTAAGGGGCCACTCAAACGGCCAGCCGCGGAGAGCAGGGAATGTACCCAGTTCCCCGGAAAGATGCAGTGCACACCCTTGTCGGACCGGGAGCGGGTGGTCTTAGTGCACCAGCATAGTAAGGCCATTGCTGTTCTGCCCATACCATTTTCCTGGAAGAGCTAGCCACTGGTGTGTGCGGTTGGGCAAGACGGGTTTCCCTCGTAGTGGACCCATCTCCTGGCATCGGTACCCGGCCAAACAACCCCGCTTACCCCTCACATAGCCCGTCGCTCAAGCAACTCCGCCGTTCAATGGACATGATCCATTGCCCCTTTCTTGGGGTAGTCCCCACGGCGGCAGAAGCCTGCTGGGAATGAGCCCGGCGCTCGAATCCCTCCGCTCTGGACTCCGTTTGCCCCCTTGCTTGTCGGGGGTGGGTTATTCCAACTGGTGGCGGAAACCTCCGTCAGGCGCTGCGGCACGGCGTGTCCACAAACGGCGCCACAATAATGACCGGTGCCCCCGACCGGGGTGCACGAGCTCGTACCAGGATGACACCAGATTGAAGCGGCAATCCTCGCTACTCTCCGCCGCCGCGGTTGTCGACAACACTCGCTCGGACTTCTCCTGGAGAACCCCTGGACGGGTGGCCCATGCGGGAAATCAGCCACATCCTGCGAGAGAGCGTCGGCCAATGGGGGGACCACCCTGATCCCTGTCGGAGTAGCCGGCGTGGGCGTCGGATCATAAGCCGCCACACTAAATAGGGGGATAACCCTGGAAGCCGTCATCCTGGCCCGGTGGCAATTTTAGTTAGTGGGGGATGGTTCGGGGTGTGCGTAATTGGGTTTTCACATTGTTTGGGCGTGTCTTTCGATATCACCATCGAATGACTTGATCCCACAATCCAACCCCCCGGCGACACCCTGCATCAAAGCTGGTAACTGTTGCGGTCAGTTACCAGGGGCGTCGCCAATGCGGCTGACGCGGCGAATACCGGGATTAACCGGTAAAGTCCGGGAGCCTTTCTGAGTGGGGGGAGGGCTGGTAATTGTGGGAGGGGGTTCATGTTACGGGGCGAAGTTGCATGGATCTGTCTGTTCCGGGTATCCTACCACCAAAGACCTTGGACCCTTGTCCCTGCATCCGTGTGTGGGGAACCTGTAACAAACAACCCAACCCCGGGCGCTGTGTCCGCCCGCAGCGACCCTTTACAATGGCCCACCCAATGGTTGCCATGTGGTGGCCACACTCCAGTCCCCCGTGCAATTGGGACACGAAGTATGGCGGTCTCTCTGCGGAGACCCATCGGAGGTAAGCCAGAACTCACAAGACTGACCCTGACTTTATTTTTCCCTACGACTGTAACCCTGTTGTTTTCACATACTAGCCGGTGACTAGGGGCGTGCATGAGCAGAGGGGCAACCAGGGAGGGGCAGGAAGGGCATCTTTTGAGGGCAGCTAGACTTCCTCCACCCCCATACCCTTGGCGGAGCAGCACAGGGACTCGGGGGTCTCGGTTAAGACCCCCTGTTGTTCGAGCCCTGGCCTATGGGCCGAGTTATCATGTGTGTTCTGTGCGCAAGTCGAGAACACCCACCCCAACTCTTCAGGGGTAGTGTCAAGGAATTGAAACCACCCCCCAGTTACCTGCGCGCCGGCCGAGGGGGAAGCTAAGGTCGTTTCCACTGCACCACAACCCCGACATCCAACCTCCGGTAAGGTTGGCAATTCTTCAGGGAGAAGGCTAGCCCCGTTAGCACCCCACCCAGTCTAGGGTAGGATTGCCATGGGAGAGGTTTGGGTGGAGCCAGTGGGCACCGGGGAGGGAAGGCAGCAATGAGCCAGCCCGATGTCCCCAGTGCCCTGGCAGAGGCAGCAAGGGGCTCCTCATTTAAGACCCCCTGTTGGCAAAGCCTTGCTATGGGCTGAGACTAAATAAATCAGGATCTGTTGGCTGGCAAAGTCTAGACCACCCCGCAGATTACCTCCCGCCAGGAGCAAAGATATTAAAGGTGCATCCATTGCACCATATACCAACCCTGAGGCTCAATCCCCAGTAATGGGAGGCATGTCAGGGAGATGGCCTAACTCAGGTATCCCTAGGATCGGTTAGGATTGTAGCTAGGGAGAAGCGAGTGAGGGAAGGCTGCAGGTAGTGTAGCCAGCATGCAGATCTCAGTGGGATAAGAAGGGCTCAGTGTTAGCCGGGGGGACAGCGAGGTGGCAGGTAGGGGAGCAGCTCGAGAGAAATAAAAATCCCACTACCCTGCCGAGCTCAGGGGGTGTCTCGATCAGCACCCCCTGTTGTGCAGGCCTGGCTATGGGCTGGGTCTATCCTGGCTGGTGGCAGTTGTGCAATCTGGTGTCCACCCCAGTGGATACCTGCCAGCCAAGAGCTAAGGTGGTTGCTCTGGATAATATGTCTCTTACTCATCCCTGGTAAGGGGAGGCAAGTTCAGGGAGGTAGGTGCACGAATGGTAGTGCCATAGTCCCTGGTTAGGATTGTCCAGGGGGGAAAGGAGTGCAGGTGGGCTTCAGGGAGGTAGACCGCCAGGAGTCCATCAGCTTGGGCTTGATGTGCTGGGCCTTGGGGAAGCTAAGCATGGATGACACATGGGAGCAGGGGAGATAGGGGTCAGTGGGTGTCAGGCAGCGTGGGTCAGAAGCTAGGGGGATTGGTGGGTCTAGTAGGCAGAAGGTCCCCTGTTCTGACTGGCCAGGATAGGCGTCCCCCCTGACATATTCCCCAGGGTTTTTCCAAATGTAGGCTGTGGTGTATATAGGGCACCAGGAAGGAGAGTCATGAGTAAGGGGGGAAAGCTCCAACCCCGAGCAGCTACGGGTTTGGCACAGAGCTAGGGCAGGTATGAAAGGGTCCCTACAGGAATTGTGGACATCGCTATTCTTTCCCAAACTTGGTTGACAGAAAGCGCACGGTCTGTTGGCTGGATAGCTGGTCTCCTGTTGGGGGTGTCCGAGGGGAGCCTGCCAGTCTTCTGGGCAGTGGGCAGCCTTGTGTCTGCAAAGGGGCCCCTTCACCATGACCTTGGGTCAGCCAGCACGGGTGGGGGGCAGAGGGGCAAAGGCAATGCCCTCGGCCATCGGTAAAGAGCCCTGCGGGTCCTCCGCATGAATATGGACTTTAACTATCCCCACCCCCTTTTGTGGGCCAGGACAATGTAACTGGACAATGCCGGAGACAATTTTTGCCAGGCCAAACCCCTCAGGACTTATTGAGGCTTCAGTGCACAGTGGTTTCCCCCCGTGCCATGGGGAGGCAGATGGGGCACCATGCACCCATTGGCAGGGGAGGTGTGACGATGGGGAGGATTTGGCCCGTGATTAAAAGGGGTTACAACCCCAATTGGCCACCCTCTACTCTCATCAGGAAGCACGGGGGTTAACTGGACTGAGGTCCATATGAGTTTTGCCTCTGCTTCAATATCCCAAATGTTTATTCCACTGGTAAATGTATCGTGTTTGCCATGAGTGTGTATTTGCATACCTACATGCTGGGATCCTCCTGTAGGCAGGTTAATATTTCTTTAGTGAGTTATAAGCCGCTTTGTTGGGTAAATTACCCTCAAGATGCCTGCCTACTAATGCAAATGTCAGGATACGCCAATGTTAGACAGCGATGCCCTGGTCAAAGGCTCAGCAGCCCACTCCTACCTGTTTTTGTGCAGGAGAGCTAGGATGGGTTTGTGAGAGTTATAACTCCACTTACAGGGAACGCCCCTGAATTTGGAGTTATGGGGCATTGGGTGTGAAATCTAACACCAAGGGTGACAATGTCCAGGCTACCCCGGGTCCCTGCTTCAAAGTATGTATTGATGGGGTCCAGGGGTGCCGTATACGGTCACGGAGATAATCAGAATGATGGACCCGTATTAGGAATATAAAATATTAGATATGTCCTCGGCTGACGTGCTAAGAGTTACATATGTATATTTCGTGGGACTGACTCGCACATAGGAATACAACAACCTGATGTTTAGCCAGTCTAACTGATATTATATCTCTCTTAATTTTAATTACAACGCTATATTTAGGTTCCTCATTGGGAGCCGTCATACGTGACGGAGGAAAATGTCATTAATATGTCTTCGGTGGCATAAGGACTTTTCTTGAACTGAAGTTATGCGGTTATTTACTGTATATGGAATTTTGGTTCTTTCTGGAAACTGCCAGACTCCATCAGTTTATGGTAATAGCAGGAAGAAGGGCAGGTGGGGGCCTGCGAATTTATCATATGCCCGTGATCAAGGCTAACTGCCTAATTGTTTATGCTGGGCCAGGAAACCCAAAGGAAACCGACTTTTTTTTTCCAGTGTGATACTTCACACTAACAATGGACGCAATGGAAGTCAAAAATCCTGCTTCAAAAGCTTACAACGTGATGTTGCTAGACAGCCTCGGCATCTAGGGTTAAGGAGATGAGTTGACATGGTATTTAGAGTCAGGTGACCCCTTTGCTCAAATGTAGAAAAACAAGATATTCAGCCGCATCGGGGGGTGGGCTGGGTATGATGGTGTTTGGATGATCCCTTTGCAGCATGGTACATAAAGCGTCTCCCCTCCCCAGAAACTCTATCTAGTGAACCCCCCTTAAAAAGGGGAAGGGCAACCCGTTAATACAAGCCTAATAAAAAATGCACAATGGGCGCACCAGGGATTAGTGGAGAGGTAATTTATTACAAAATCACAAACTCTGATGGGATCCACCCCACCAATCATAAAACAGCCTGTGCAGCGGACGCTAGTACTGACCCAGGAGAACATCTGATGGTTACTAAACCCTATGCGCAGAGTAGTAGGGGCGGGGAAATACGTGAGGAAGGGGGTTCTTAAAAACACCTGAAAA
>WSYH01019376.1:0-10179 GCA_036426205.1 Ascaphus truei | reverse complement strand
TTTTTTTTTCACCTGGCCTATACATATCAAATACATACATCCCCATGTAAGGCCGGCATGTTTCTTGACATGACGTCATCTTAAAGCCATTGAACAAAGCAATTCTGATTGCTATGCTTTCAGTGGCCTTTAAATGACGTCTAATTTTTTTTTCTCGGACCCAAAACACCTGTTTTCACGGCCCAATCAGGGCCGTGGGAACCATGACGCGAATGTGACATCCATAGGCCTTTAAAAAGCCTATGTGTCTCATTTGGAAGCGCAGACGCCAGAGGAGGAGAGGACCTCCGGAGAAATAGAATAAAGGAAAAAAAAGACCAGGGTGAGGCCCGAAGACCCTGACCAAGAACGGAAGAAAGATACAAGAAAGAAGAATACAGAGGAAGCTGGATTACAAATAGAAGACACCCTGGATTGTCGTTTCTGTTTTATTATTTTATGGTTTTGTATTTATGGTTTATTATGTATGAGTTCCTGTGCGTGGACTTGGTTCGGAGATAAGCTGTTCAAACAGGAAGTCAGTGAGTGGGTCAAGTTAGTTAATGGTAAGTGAACTAAAGAAAGAAAGAAATGTATTTTCATTTAACTTGTTCATTTTTTTTTTAAAGTTTTAAGGTTTTTTACATTGTTGTATGTTTTTATTTTTTGCATATCATTTCTTGCCCACTATGTCTGTATTGTATGTATGATGATGTATGCTAGAATCGATATATACATACAGGGTAAGAAAGATGTTGTTTCACCGTTTTAACAAGCTTGTCTACATTGCTGTGTTTACACACACAGCACTTGTTAGCTGCTCTGCATAAATGGTTGTGTCATGTATTTTAAAAATAGATAGATGAATTTTGCTATTGTATGGTTGTTATTTAGGTCAGGGTGGGTTGACGCTTGCTTTTTGCTTTCTGTATATTGTATTATTGTGGTACTTCTTTTTGTCTCGAGGATAACTGGTTCGGCTGTTCAACGATTGAATTACTTAATGTTAATTGTATGATGGAATGTAATGTAAATTTTTAGTGATTTAATTAAGGAATGCTAATTGATTTATGGTTACGGATTGGTTTTTAAATAGTGTACAGTACTGGTTGGATGTATTGATATTTTGTTTGAATATGTATTGTTAACATTCATATGCAGAATGTTACATGGGCATTAGATTGTATGCATGATGTATACATTGTAAATGCAATGTTCTGAGTGGAAATTTGAGGCTTTGATGCATTTTTGAGGATTGATTTGGAAAGAAGATCAGATGGAGTATTTAGAAAATAGGTTGTACTGTACATGTGTCTGATGGAGAAGTGGTCCCCTGGTTGGTATTTGCCCCACCGTACAGCATGTTTTGATAACCCTTTCTATCATTTATGCGTTATTGGCTCAATTCATGTGGTTGTATATTATAATTATAGATATAGAGATATATAAGATATAGATAGATATATATGTATATATATACTGTGTATATATATAATATATATATATAATATATATACTGATTGGGCCATCCTTTGACTTCTTTGAGACCCAGTAATCAACCCCACACGGTTGGATGGAGACACATTTAAGGTCGAAACAGCTGTCTGTGGGTGGTTTTCTGGGTATGCAAACCTTAACCCGGTGTGCTCATAGGCCTGTGACCATGAAAAGGACAAAAGCACTGTTAGCCTATAGGGAGGAACCTGTTAAAAATGTTTTTGTAAGAAAAAGCTGGCACTGTGTGCTCATTTGCCATGTTCATTTCACAGAATCCTTGGCCGCCGTGGAAGTGCGTGTGCGGGGGTGATAATGGGGAAAGCGGGGTTCAGACTGCCTAAGACATGCAGATGAGAATACATGTGTATTTACTATATATTATATTATTTATTATATATATATGTGTATAGTTAGTTGCATGATGAAGCCCACTGTACAAAAATGACAATGGGTGAAGGGTTGGATCGGGCCCCCCGCTACGGCCCGGGTTAACCCCTTAATTACCTGCGGTTATATCCGATAAGGTGGTTTGAAGGGTAATTGATATCTGAAGGTACACTTGACAATGTATTGGCTATGTATGGCTACGTATTTTGTGGGGCAACGAAAGAAAGGAGTTGCGTATACGGGGGGCTTCTTATTGATGAGGTCAGTGTAGTACAGGAGGTAGTAAGTACTTTCCCAGCGCCGCCCAGCTTTTTTAAATATGCAGTTAATGTGTATAATAAAGGCAAATAATTATTATCCCTATCTGGGATACATTGAATTACTACGTTGCACATTATGGTACTGTAGGGTGTTGGGGGGGGGGGATGTGATGTATGTATGAAGTATAGGTCAGGTGTATTTATGTACATTCAAGGGTTGTTTCCTTGGTCTGGTGAGACTATGGGGAGATACCTGCGGTATCCTAGGGTATCCACGGGTATCAGGCTGGTGGTCCACGGGTGACACTGGGGGGAAGAAACGGTTGGGTCCCACATCTGTGGGGGGGCACCACGGACCCGTAAGTCTTAAGGTAACGTAAAACAAGGACGTCGGCCTCACATCCGTGGGGGCACCGCGGAACCTGTAGTGTGCGGGGCAAGAAGACTTCGGTCCCACATCTGTGGGGGCACCACGGCACGCCGATTAGTGAGCACCAACCCGAGGGACCCGCAGACACCTGTGGGTCTGGATCCGGCGCGCCCAGACATCGCGGGCCTACCGTGCGTCCACAATTGAGGCCCACGGTGACCCGAGAGACCACCTGGGGGCCATGGCGTTGGGCGATTACCTCGACAGGCCTCCAGAACTGTGGAAAAACATGTTGCTGGTACCCTGTAGGTCGTCAGGGACCCGTCAGGCACGCCGGGGATTCGCGTGGGGATGAGGTATGAACCTGTATGTAAATGGATGAGCCGTAAATCTGTATTATGGGGGGGGGCACAGAGGGGCTGGGTTATATTTAAAAAATAATGGATGTTATTATGGGGCTGTGTATGGTTTATAGGTGACGCGTTATGGGGGTGGGGAGAGGGGGTTATGTATGGCCCCAAGGGTATGTGGGTAGGCCTCCCTTGTGGTAGTGGGTTGAAGGTGGTCAGGCCTCATGGGGTGGGGAGTTAGTGTGGAGAGTATGTAGGCATCCGAGTGGTGGGTAGGAGTGGGTTAACCCCTTAAGACTGTAGCCCGGTTATTACCACTAGGTGAAATAAGGGTTGTAGGGGACATTATCATTGGAGGTTTTTATTATTGTTTCTGTTTTGCAGCAGCGGAGTGGAGTCGGGCAGGATAAAGATGAGAGGATGGCCTTCATCGTGGCGCCGGGACATGGGTGAGTCAATAGTATTTAATGGATTGATTGTCTTTTATTGTATTTAAATGGGCAACATTCACTATATCCATTTGTGGATAAAGTAATTGTGCCATATATAACTGTATGTGAAGGGGGGGGGAGGGGTTATTTATTAAAGTATTGTATGTGTTTTGACAGTAATCTCTGGGGAGGGGTTGCACATAAGTGGTACTACAGCTTCTGGGTAACACCCGAGGGCCCCCGCCGGCCTATAGTTAGTATCATTGATGTGCATATATGTGTATGTTGGAGGGTATAGGGGTTGTTGGGGTAATATATATATATAATATCTATATATATTATATCTAATATATATATATAACTATTATATACCGCACCCCCCACCGCTAATATTATATATATATACAGTGGTCAACACACCCCACCCCCCCCCCCCCATCCCAAAAAAAATCTACTCGCCCCGAACAAAAAAAATCTACTCGCCACCTAGTCAAACGTGTTGCATGCGTGGGCCAATAGGAGCTCGCCACCAGGTTAAATCCACTCGCCCGCCCCACGGGCGAGCAAAAGTATGGTTCGCGCCACGCGCACCCCACAACGTACGACCCCCTTATATATATATATTATATATATATATAATATAATGAATACACCTACACCATCAATTCTCCGCAATGTAAATACAACTGTATGATCATTGCATGTCCCACCAGACGGTGGTCTGCAAACCCCCACCCGCCCCCCCCACTTTGAACCATATCACCCAGCAACACAGCAAATTTATATATCTAACCTACAATTCTAGTGTGGGGACCTGTTGTGTGTGTTTTTTTTTATTCTGCCCACCCCCGGTAGTGGGACGTGGATCGAAGGGTTATTAGCCCCAACGGTGGTTTGTTTGGGGCTTGCGGGTTGGTAGTGGGAGAGATCTAAACCACCCTTCATGACCCGCACCCCCCACCATAGACCCCGTATTAACCGTACACGGCATGACGAAGAATCTAACCCCTGCCCACAACGCACAACCCCCCCCCCCTCAACCCCACCCCACCACCCCCCCCCCCCCCCCACCCGCCCCAAAGCCCTAAACAAGCAACAAGTGCCAAATACCCCACTTTCCAAATACCACCCCCCCCAACAGACACCTAAAACCAATAAAAACACCCCCTGGCCACCACCCACCCGGCGGCCCCACCCCCCCCCGTTTTCCCCCGTTTAACCCCGTCATTGCCTAGACCGCGCACTCCTAGCCCCCCCGCCACAACACCCACTCGACATGCCACCATGAAGGTGGGCCTGTACATGCATTTTTTCCTGGCTCGGATGCATGACGGGGGGCTCCGGTGCTGGTATCAGACTCGAGAGACCCCCGGCATCAATCACAGAAGGAAATAAGGTCCTTGCGATGCTCCTCCCCAACAAGCCGCCAACTGATTGTGGGGACGTTGCGGAAAAAAATGGCTTGTTGAGAGAGTGCCGATCGCACCGATAAGCACCGGAAAACAAAAATGATCGGGGACTTCTAGTAGAAACAGCCGATTTAAAAAAGTGGCGAAGGTGCCGAAAAAGTGCTTTATCGCAGCCGCATCCGTGCCGTAATTTGTTATTGGGAAGAAAAAATGCCGGATTTTGGCAAATTATCGGTAGATTATGAATCCCAAAACGTTGTGTGGCCGAAAATTAATTTTCGGCGCTTTGTGCAGTAGAGCCCTTGTCCTCCAACGGCTATATTGGGGACCACTGTGGAGGACCCCCCCATTGTAAAAAGGTAATGAAGGGTCTAAGTCCACCACCAAACCCCCGAAAGGACCTAAACCCCATCTGAAGGGCCAAAACCCATTCACAACACCCACTACCACAATAAAGCCTAGAGCAGTGGTGTGGGTTAACCCCTTCATTGCCTTAGCAGTTAGAGTGCTAAGTGGCTAATTGAAGGGGATTTAAATGCATTTTTCATGCATTGATTCCATTGCAGGGTCTCCGGTGGTGCTGGGATTATAAATGGTATAAGATCCGGAGGATCGACAATCCCAGCAGGAAAAATAGGCCTGAACAAATCCCGTCTCGTTCTCAGGCCCCCGCATCTTGCCAAAACTTTTTGTGTGGCGAGGCGATTTTTGGAGGAGGAAAGTCTCTATTCTAGAGCCGAGCAGCTGCGAGTGCTGAGCAGGGGCTACTAGAATACAGCAAAGTTGAGAAACTGGCGAAAGTCGCGAGATAGGGCTTCACGGCAAGCGACTTGGCGGATTTATTTTCTGGCAAAAAAAAAAAAATCCAGTTTGCATCTCGCCAGCTTTAGGCGGCTTACTGAATCGCGTAAGCTTTGTTGTGGCAGATTGGGTATCGGTGCATACACGCATACAGTAGGCGCCCATAGTTGAAATAGGATGGCAGAGAAAACTGGTTAATTTAAATAAAGAGAAATGGCAAAAAGCGACTCAAAATGCCAGCCAATGATGATATAATGCCGAAACACCGCCAAAGGAAACCGTAATCTACAAATATAGAGTGGGTATAAGTGCAACAACAATAATGGGTATACAGGTCTCCTGAAGACAGGTAGTGCGTGTACAAGCCACCCATACGATCAATATCTGGTAGGTTCCCCTAAGTTAGCAAAAGATGGTTTTGCACAGTCCTTGGTGGGCTGGTGGCTTGTGCAGCTTCAATTGGTTATCGGAGTAAAAATGCGAGGAGGCAAACTGAAAAAGAAAGTCAAAATTTAAGGGTTATTGGTCATGAGACACAACACGTTTAATACGGTCTTATCAAGGATTCTTGATGATACAAGAACTCTGTGACGTTTGAAAGCGTTGGGATGGGTCTCATGACACAATAAAGTGACCCTTGTTACATATTTTGATTCTGGTTCCTTTTCGCGCCATTCGGGAGTACGCTTCCTTCCATTTTATCCCCTATATTTAACATACAATTACATAAGCACTAAACATAATTTCCAATCCCGGAAACGTACCCCCCCCCCCGGTACCTGGAGGAAAGCGGGTGCCCAAAGCCCTGATGAGGATAAGGGGAACTCAAGGTATCTACAGGTATTGATAGGGGGAAATAGCAGGAAGAGAAGAGAACAACACAAGTCTTTTGACACAATTGAATTCGAGGCACCAGAAGAATCTTCATGAATGAAGATAGATACATTTACATATAGCCTTAACCACTTGATATATAGTATTAACATCTTTATATGCGCCATGTTCCAGCACAATCGGCAGGTAACAGCATTACCGATTCTACGCAAACGGGCTGTAGTAGAAAATGTATAAGTAGACACTTCCATTCACTGAGACTGCTCATCGATGACAGTCAGACGATGAAATACGCTTTTAGCTAGTCTCCGTCCAGTCTGTAGGAAACGTATTTCGATGTACGGATGATGTATGTCTGCAGTGCTTTGGGATTGTATACTGGCCCAGAGTGTTACTAAGTGTTCACTAAACGACCAGGTATGCCGTGATTCTAATACAATAAGTGAGGCAAAATCAGACAATATGAAAGGAAATCCTCCCCTAAGAGCTTATATCTAAGTATTTGGAGACTCTCTACATAGACGAAGGTGATGGAATAAATGCAGTGGCGCGGCAGTGCTTTGCCTCAGTGACTGTCGGTTTTGAACAATGCCATGAGTGCAGGATATTGGGATGTGTGATTTGTGAGGTAAGTTTTTTAAGGTTTGTCAGTATTAGATCAATCAGATAGGTTAACACCGTTAGCAATGGAAGAAAGAGTTGGGAGGAAGCCAGGATGAGAGGCAGGTCTGTATATGGCTGGGTACAGTATTTGGAGAAGATCTCCTGCAGCAGGAAGAAGTAGTAGAGGTTGTGAATAGAGGATTTGGGGCGTTTGTTTATTATTGAGGGGTACAGAATTTGTTGTGAGGGAGAGGTTGTATAATAATGGTGCAGTGTATGGGCACAGGCATAGACAGAGGGGAGGATGAGGATAAGAAGAAGAAATAGGGATATGGAGGGGAGTGGGGAAGTTGGACCAGCGAACAGACAGAGAGTTTTACAATGATGTGAAAAAACAGTTATACCGGAAAAGCAGTAGGGAAGCCTACTCAAACCTTGGAGACCTGGTATTTTTAACAGACTATAATGATAATAATTGTAAATATAAATTTTAATTCATTCTTTCTTGTTCCGAATATGTATAACAGTGTTTATCCAAGAGGGATCAAAAAAAAAGTACCCAAGCACCCGGCACTCAATGCTGGATAAATTATTCTGGCGACAATATTCCAATAGGAAAAATTACCTTTATTAGCAAATGTATAGGGAATTAATGACCCTTGTACCAAAAAGTCCCAGAGAAAATAATAAAGTTTTATAGTCTAAAATACTTATTTAAAAACACACATATACATCATTCAAAACTATTAAAAAAAAAAACATTCAGAGGTTGCTGTTAAGGTAGGCAGAATTCAGTGAACTATCTACCATAGATAGGAAATCAATTGATTCTCAATTTGCTTAGCAGTGAATCATGCCTTTTGGTATATGATAGAGAGTTTGTTCGTCAGTAGTAACACCTTATATCAGTTAGTTGAGGCTTGTTAATGTAACATTTCTAGCATAATGCAGCCAATCTTGTCCTATATAACCCTTACTGTATGAGTTACTCTCCATGCATATAACAGGCTGGACTATACACTTGGTGATTGTAAAGTGCTACGGACACATTTAATGCCGCATGTAGGGCTTGCAAATATATAGAGAGCATCACATGTGGGTGTCCAAAGGCTTTGTACAAACCCACAAATGCTCCGTGACCCATAGCGGGTCACGCACTGAGTTGTATCGGGACTGGATGAGGTTACAAGCATGTCTTCTCTCTATGTGAGGCTGATCATATGAGAATCGCCACTCTGATGACGTCAGTGAGTGACGGTTCGTATTCCCTACGACCGTTTCACGTAGCTCTACGCTTCTTCAGGGGTAGAGGAGTTTTTTTAGTTCCTATTGGCTAAACATGTTATACATAGAATCTTTATCCTTCCGGCACCTGCTTATGTGAATTAGAATTATTATTGATATTGGTCACGAGCGGTCTCATCACCTTATAGTTGTGCCTTGAAGTATGTCTCGTGTTGGAGCCCGAAGTATAAACATCTATTGTCACTTGTCTATTATATACTATACGCAGAGATATATAATAGAATGATGAGAGATAGAAGATAGAGGATTTAATTTATTATATATTTTTTTTTTAGATATATATATATACAGTGTTCGACAAATCACCCAAAAATCTACTCGCGCAACCAATCATCGCCCTAGCGCCCCAACCCCACCTAGTTCCCACGCCCCTAACCATAGTACCGCCCCCAACCCCAGCTTTAAAACTAAAATATATATAAATAAAAAATTACATATAATTCTTGACATAATTGTATTATTGTATCATTTATACTATATTATACTTACAATAGTCCTTGTTACGTGGTGTGGTGTCGTGGTGTGTAAATGTCGATCTACGAAATAAAAGCCAGGTGTGAATGACTAGTTTACCTGAACCCTTAACCAGTGTCGTTGACGTCCCAGGCTGTCACAATATCTAAGCAGCAAATCCCACCTGGGATCTTACCTGATCCGCAGTCCTCAATTGTCAGGTTACCTCAATCCAGCAATGTTATAATTTGGAGCGGTGGTGTCCCTACTGTCTTCTGGTTAGGGGTGAGGGGGGTCTCCGATGTCTTTGTGTGAGCTGGAGTCAGATCTTGAAGAAAGCAGTATCAGGTTATTTCGGTGTTAGTTAGGCGAGTAGATAATAGCGCAAGTAAAAGATTCCAGAAACCGAGGTGGGGAAGGAGAGAGGTGGACGAGAGGGGTGGAGAAAGAGAGAGGGTGGGAAGGGAGGATGAGAGGAGGAGTGGGAGTGAAGAGAGAGAGAGGAGAGGGGTGAGAAGAGTGAGGAGGGTGAAAGGGAGAGAGAAGAGAGGAGAGAGAAGAGGGCTGAGGGTGTGAGGAGGAGGGTGTGGAGGAGGAGAGAGAGAGAGCGGGGGGAGTGATGGAGAGAGAGAAGGATGAGAGAGAGAGAGGGAGAGAGAGAAGGGTGAATGAAGGTGGATGGGGTGAGGTGACGATGAGAGAGACGAGAGACAGTAAGAGGCGTGCTTGGGGTGGGGGGACTGGGTTTATTGGGTGGGGTTACGGGGGTGATTTGGGTTGGAAGGGTGGGGGGGACGGGGGAAGGTGATTCGGGTGGGAGGATGGGTGGGGGGACGGGGAGGGATGGGTGGTGGTGAGGGGTGATGATGTGGGGGGGGGCGGGGGATGGGGGGGGGGTGAGGAGAATAGTGATTGGGTGGGGGATGGAGGGGGGACGGAGGGATTCGGGGGCGGGTGCTTGGGTGGGTGGCGGGTGATTGGTGGGGTGGGTGGGGTGATTGGGGGGTGGTTGCATTGGGGGTGGGGGGGGTGATGTGATCTGTAACACACACACATCATGCACACACTCTCCCATGCACCACATCCCGCACACAACACTTCCCATGCACAACCAACACTACTTTGTCCCATGAACACACACTACACAATCAGCACACACACACACTCTTCATGCACCAACACACATCCACATCACACACCACACACCACACACACAACACACACACACACTACACACACACCACACACACACCACACACACACACACACACACACACACACACACACACACACACACAAACTACTATGGGTGTCATCTGGCAGCGACCGCGTATAATCTGTACATACAGTCCCTTGAGTTATTAGAGACGTGATAGGGTTGCCATGCGGAGTTGTGCATGCACGGCATATCACATGCGGCGCTCAACACACGATAGTAGCAGTGATCTGTGCACGCCTCTTTTGGGTTGCTAGGCATAGATAGCCACATGACGCATCTAG
>WSYH01019375.1:0-10180 GCA_036426205.1 Ascaphus truei | reverse complement strand
ACACACACACACACACACACACACACACACACACACACACACACACACACACACACACACAGTAAAACAGCTTTACACCGATCACATTTCCATTCCTTTGTATACTTTAGAGAAGACACTATGTTTAATGTTTAATCCAATTTGGTAATAGCTTAGTTCAGGTGTGTTATATCATAACCATATGTTCTCTGACACCTGTCACAAAAAGTGGTATATTATGTCCCTATTATGTACTTAAAATAAGGCAAGTCAGCAAATAATCTCTGGCTTCTTGCAAGAGGAGGATCAAAGATGGAGCAATAATTGAAATGTGTTAACAAGTATCCCCCACACATTGAGTCCCTGTCAGGAAATTGTGTGTAATGTGGCGCTTTCAAGTTACTTTTTATTTCTTTATTACAAACCGCGTGAGAGTAGATGGAGTTAAAATTGAGCATAAAAAATTGTGACTATTTTATGCACAATAAATGTGATGAGTTTTTACCCAATGAGGGGAGAGTGCCGGCATCAATAAATAGACAGAAACCACTGTAAAACCAAATACAGTGCTCTAAATCAGGCAGGTGAGGGTAAAAGGATCCAAGGTGGGAGACACCAAGCAGAGCACCGGGCAGTCAACCACTGAAACCGTCCCAGTAGACTCAGCATGAGCATACTCTGCTCCGATACGGGAGCACAACAGCGCCAGGAACATAGCCACTTTGTTCATTGGCACTTCCCCTTCCAAACACTGCTTCCTGGTCTTGCATATGGCCAGCTTAACCAATGCCAGGAACAGGTTGAAGAGGAAGTCCGTAGGGGGAGGAGGGGAGGGCAACCAGAACTGCAGGAGAAGACCCCTCAAGGTGGATAAGATGGGCTGCAGTCGTAGCGCAGCTAACAAGCATGAAAGACTCCTGCTCGCCACAAAAGAGGCAAGTGGTGGTGGAGCTGCTGAAACTGGACAAAAACTCTGCTGTGCTCCATGGAAAATTCTCCAATGCAGATGGGGTGGGGAACCCACTCTGAATAGATCTCCCTCCACCGGGGCCTCTCACCCTTGTTGGATGGTAGTACCTGGTTATGCCCAATAAATATGTGGATGAATAACAAGCTGAAACTGTTCCTCCAGAATACAAACAGAATAAAAGTTCTATATTACATTCAGATGTCAACAACTACACCATAAACTGGCCTATAATTTATGCCTTTATATAGGGTATAAACAATTCTAAACAATATAGAGTTAGTTTACACATGGGTACCATTTTCTATTGTTTTTTTCTTTCTTTTTTCCCCTTTACGGAAAGTACGTAAACAGGCGGATAAAAAAAACCAGGGAACATTTTTTCCTTCATTGCCACTACATGATAATATTGTGCCAAGTAGTGGTGACAATGATAAGATTGGAATGTCGTCGTCTGAGCCTTAGCAGGCCATGTGTTTGATAAAAAGTTTATCAGGAACCCAGATTTCATTCTGCATCCACTGTTAGAGAAAATAAGCCTGCAGGTATTACAACTCAGGAGTGGGGTAAAAGGTTTAGCAGCACGGATCTTGAAGGCTACGGCGACGTAACCACGTGGTGTTAGCTGTCGCCATTGTAATAGTGATTCCTGCACTATGGTGCAGGAGACGAGACGGCGACCGGGGGGCATGGCAGAGGCGTGGCCGTGAGCGGTTCGTCCTCATTGGCTGAACTGCTCAAGTGCTGCCGACGTCACACGCGGCGATAGCTGAAAAAGTCAAAATCCTTTGACAACCGGCGATCATGACCGCTCCGTTGCTCTGCAGTGCCGTTGCGGTCTCGCCCACTATGGGCACCCTCGACAGACTGCATGTACTTGCTATGGCGCTGTGCGATGTTGCAGTCGCCAGCGCTATAAGCGCAGCCTCTGGCTTTTACACTGCAAACCAACGATGACTTGGTATATATAATCTCAATTGACCTGTGTTAAAGAGCCAATTTCATTTAACAAAAAAAAAAAAAAAAAACACCTGATAAAAAAAAAAACTGATAAAAAAAAACTCCTTATGTGTATGTTTTACCAATTTGGTTCTTGCAAAAAAAGATGCGTTTATTATTTTACTGGGTCCTTCCTACCTTACCTATGATGCTTTCGTCAGAGAAACGTTGGACAAAATTACTCTACACAAAGTGTGAATTAACCCTTTCCTTATAAATAAAAAGACTTGGTCTTATTAACGAACGGCATAGATCAGTAAAAATAAACAAAAAATAAACACCCAAATCATTTGCTACCATGGGAGTATAAAAGGTTTAAAAATATAGAATGTTATAATACTTTGAATATTCCCTTTTATATCCCATGTTTAAATCGGACAATTCTGAACCTCTCTGTGACCCATGTCCTTTACAATCCTGATATGATTTAAGGACAAATATAAAAGCTCCAGTTCTATTATCTGATGAGCGATATACTTATTTGAAAAGAAAAAAATTACACGTGAAAAAAACATTTCTGATTTAATAAAAAAAAGGGCATCAAGCACCTCATGTGTTAGCCCTTTGCTAGATGCATAAAATTCTGCAGATGCAGCGTGACCATGTTTACCCAGTTTTGCAGGAGAGACCTATGCATTGGAAAGACAAACGCTCAATATATTGGATGTGAAACCCCCTTCCACAAAAAAACAATATCTACATTACTCCAGCACCACTTGTTCAGCTTTCTATGACTCCTTGCAGGGTGACAATACATGTACCATTTGGGAATACAGTATGCACATGCACGTCCAGAAACTAATACAAAGCTCAACAGACTGCCAGGGGAAGGGGCAGCCAGACATCTATGCAAATTTTCTGCAACAAATAAAGCGACAACACAACTTTACTATATGATCGAGGGAAAAAGACAAGGACATTGCCTTAGAGCAGGGGTGGGCAACTCCTGTCTCAAGGGACACCAACTGGTCAGGTTTTCAAGATATCCCTGCTTCAGCACAGGTGGCTCAGTAAGAATGACTGAATTACTGATTGAGTTACCTGTGCTGCTGCAGCAGCGATATCCTGAAAACCTGACCTGTTGGTGGCCCTTGAGGCCTGGAGTTGCCCACCCCTGCCTTAATTAGATGACTTTTCTATTGCAGCTGTTACTCTGCATTCAAAACTTTTGGCATCTTTGAGTGAGACTCACAGTAATAATGCATATAAACATTTGATCATACACATCCTCTTACACATTGTGTGTTTATGTGTGTGTGTATGTGTGTATGTGTGTATGTGTTCCTGTATGTGTATGTATTTATACACAAACACTCAGAATCAATCGTTTCAGATTTCCTTCCACACAGCTTAAAGCCACTTAAGCTGCCTATATTAATAGATTCAGAAACGACACCCTTTGTAATTTCCAACCTTATTTGGTTAAGGAGCCCTAATTGAAATTTTGAGGAACCCCCAACCCTCTCTAATAGCGTGTCTGATCAGCTGCATTGTAAAATTCTTCTGTATTTCATACAATTTTTAAATGATCAGATAAGTAAAACATTGGTGTACTGTAGCTTGATAATGGACCCACATTACTAGTCAAATGGTGACAAATAACATTCTAAATATTTCAATTTGGCATAAAGCTTACATTCTGCCCATGAAGGAACAAGCTTGTATGAAGAAATACCTGCTGACGTAACAAAGAGAAACTGACCCCGTGACCCTAACTTTTAAACATCAAGTGTGTTTTAGAGCACTAGGCCTTGATAAAATCTAATAAAATATACTAAAACTGAAATCTGAAATTTCATAACAAGCGCTAGAGACCCCTAACATACCCCAGATCATAATTCAAGCCCGGAGGTGCCATGGCAGCGACACGGCAAAAGACCCGGCGCAAATCGGACGTGCGCTCATACTTCACCGGCCCGGGCAAGACCGGAGCAGCGGAGCTCTCAGCAATGTCAGACTCTGACTCGGCCCAAGATCTGGAGGGAGCTGCGGCGGGCCATTCCAGAGTAATAAAAAAGGAGATTTCTCGGCTACTAGTGGACTTAAAATCTTTCTTTAGAAGGGAGGTAGAGGGGCTCCGGAAGGATATCCTCCAGATTGGAACTAGGACGAATGAGTTAGAGGAGCAGATGGAAGAGAGTTCCAAACAGCACCAAGAAACAAATTCGCGGGTGCAGGCCCTGGAAGAGAGAATAGCTGAGCTTGAGTCCCGTCAAGAGGACAGCGAGAACAGGGACAGGCGGAATAATTTGAGAGTCCGGGGGATCCCTGAGGAGATCCTGGATCCGGAGGCCCTGCTGACCCGGTGGATGGCATCTATTCTCCCGGGCAAGTCAGAATCAGACCTAAGGATGGATCGGTGCCATAGGGCTCCAAGGTAAGGCCGCTGCCTTCAAACCCCCCCAGAGACGTTATTCTGAGGCTACACTATTTCTCCACAAAGGAGGAGGTGAGCAGGATTTCTCGGGCCACCCCTCACATCACCTATGAAGGAATCACCCTTACAGTGTACCAAGACATATCCCCCCTCACCCTGGCCCGGAGGAGAGCACTGGTACATATCACAAAAGAACTAAGAGACCAGGAGATCCGATACAGATGGGCTTTTCCTTTTGCCCTGGTGGCCATAAAAAATGGCCGCTCCCACGTTCTAAAGCACCCATCGGAAGGTGCAACCTTCTTAAAGAAGCTGGGGATTAGGGGGGCCTCGGACTCCGCTCCTTGGGGATCCCAGGAGCTGAATCCAGCGGATGTACCACCGAGAAGGTCTGGATCCTCCTCCCCAAAGGATAAGAGTCAGGAGAAGGAAGGAGGGGGTGGCAAGAGTCCATAAGTTTCAAAGTTACTGCAGTTACAGCAGGAGGCTGGTACCTTCGGCGAAGAAAAGTTTCCCCAGTTTAACCTCCTGAATCATACAATTAATAACCCCAGATGTGGACGGCATTGGTGCTAGTATGGCAAGACAAGGGGGTTAGGACGGTTGGATACACCCTACGGAACTGTCATTCCATTTCGGACCCTAAAATGGCCACTTCAAACTTACCTGACTCAGAAGATGCAGGCAGGGCGCGTGGATTTTAATGGCGGCCGGGTTTTCGGCGGGAGAGAATTCTCCGCGAGCGGGATCCGCCCAGGGACTTGCCTTCAGATCTGCCTTCTCCCCACGAGGATCTGCCTCCGACTGAGCCCGCCTCGCCCAGCTTGATGACGTCACTGAACCGGATCTCGCGAGAACAAGGGACGTGGCGAACATAGCGGAAACAGCGGAAGTCAGGAGGGCGGCCCGGATGTAGCGATGACCCGGAAGCGGAGCGGTCCTCCCTGGCGGGGGTGCGCGAATTCCGCCACCGGGGAGACGCACAAGAGGAGAAGAGGGTCGGGCAGAGACGAGAGGGGGAACTCCGACCACTGAACACGGGACCCATTTTTTGAAGCCTAAGGTTGGCCTGTTGCAGCGGAAGATGCAGGCTTACTGGGGGCCCGGGCGGGGGTTAGAGGGTAAAGAGGGGAAGCTAGCGGGGGCTCACGGCTAAGTTGGAGGGTCCAGGGGTGGAATGCAACACCGAGCCTACGATGATAAGGGAACAATATACATGTGCTCAACTACATAGGAGGCGGTTCGGAGTAGGGGTATTATACGCCAGAGGAGAGGGGGGGGGGGTGCTGTAGATTATAGGGGGTACTTAGTTCAGTTTTAACAGGGGTAGTTCAGGGGGGAGGGGAGGGAGGGGGGGTAGAGGTAGTTATAGTTAAAGTTGTGGATAGGTTAGTAGACAGAATGTTGGTTTCGGTTACTTGTGACTGTCGGCGGGAGGGGGCTGGTCGCCACTCTACCCGCAGGCATGCGCGTCGACACCAGGAAGGTGGGCTTTGCCTGCTTCCCTGGCAAAGACCCGGATATTCATGGCCGGTGTAATGGGCCATGGAACTGGATCGGGAGGGAGGGGGGTCCAGAGAGAGAGAGAATCTCTCCCGGGCAACGAACCCGAGGTCCAGTGGGACCAACACGGTTCTCTGTTTTTGTGTGTTCTCTGTATATGTGTCTTTCCCTTATGTTTTGCCCCTTCCCCACCCCAGCCCCACAAGGCGAAAGACAGAAGAAGATCTGCAGGAGCCAGCACAACGGTTCACGAGTCCCCCAAGATATGCTTTGCCTAGGTAAGCACGAGTTTCATTGTAAACTGCTACTCACACACCACTTTATAAGATGGCGGTAACGTTTGTATCCCAAAATGCCAAGGGGCTCAATAGTCCACACAAGAGGAAGGTCGCCTTTTCAGAGTTTAAAAGGAGGAAGGCGGACGTAGTCTTCCTCCAAGAGACTCATTTCAGTTCACGCAACAGCCCAAAATTTCTAGACACACACTTTAGACAGGTATATCTATCCTCGGGTGAAGAAAAAAAAAAAGAGGGGTGGCTATACTGATTCATAACAAAATCCCCTTCCAAGTTGAGACGATAAAGCGAGACCCTAAGGGACGATTCATTGTTTTAGTAGGCCTCCTCAAGCAAAATAGAATAACGTTGGCCTGTGCGTACGCACCCAGTGAAGGACAACCTCACTTCTTTGACACATTCTTTCAG
Organism: Ascaphus truei; assembly: GCA_036426205.1. Taxonomy (NCBI): domain Eukaryota; kingdom Metazoa; phylum Chordata; class Amphibia; order Anura; family Ascaphidae; genus Ascaphus; species Ascaphus truei. Next base: position 3,651 of record WSYH01019375.1, on the reverse strand, counting down.
AAGTTACAGCAGTGGGCAGAGGGACACATAGTCTTAGCAGGGGACTTCAATACGGTCATGGATCCGAGGGTTGATCGCTCCACATCTCAGCAGCCCCTGAGGAGAGAGGGGAATGCCCCCTTACTGAAGGGACTAAAGCAACTTGGTCTCGTAGATATATGGAGAGAACAACACCAAGGGGACCGTAGTTACTCTTTTTATTCCCATCCCCATGACAGCTACAGTAGGATTGACCACTTCTTTGTCTCTGGTAGAATGGTCCCACAGATTTCCGATACAACTATACATGACATTACATGGTCGGATCATGCATCGGTAGAGCTACGATGCAGTCAAATTGGGTCTGTTATACCGGGAGCAAACTGGAAGCTAAATGAATCTATAATTAAAATACCAGATATTCAGAAACAAGTCAAAGCTGAAATTTCGAACTATTTTCAGTCTAACTTAGGCAGTGTAGAATCTCATTACACGTTATGGGAGGCTCACAAGGCCACGATACGGGGGGTACTAATTGGTATAGCTGCTGGTAGGAAAAAGAGAAGGGAAGCCAAATTAACTCAGCTATATCAGAGGTTACACAAGCTCTCTACGCTACATAGCCGGACAGGTAGAGATGATACATTGAAGGAGCTGAAGGATGTTAGGATTGAGCTAAACCTCCTCCTCACCTCCAGGGCTGAGAAAGACCTGAGTTGGACGCAGATGAAGTTCTATGAGAAAGCCAATAAACCGGACACTATGCTAGCCACCAGACTCCGCAATCGGAAACCAAATTTTAATATACATTCTATTAAGACAGCAGAGGGGCTGGTCTCCTCTAATCCCAAAGTTATAGTGGGGGAGTTTGCAAAGTTTTATGCACAGCTATACAATGGGGAGAAGGTGGTTCACAACGCTAAGACAAGCAGTAAACTGCGGAGATTCTTAGCAGACGCAGCCCTGCCACAACTGACCAGATTGGAGCGATATGCAATACAATGCGACTTTACAGGGGAGGAATTAGCAGCGGTAGTGAAAAATTTAAAGTCATCAAAAGCCCCCGGCCCGGACGGGTTCTCTAATCTGTATTACAAAAAATTTATCGGAGTATTAGCTCCACACATGCTCCGGCTGTTTAATGGAGTATTAGCAGGAGAGCCTTTCACGGGGCAGATGCTCCAGGCGTCAATCTCGGTAATCCATAAAGGGGATAAAGACCCCACAAATTGTCAAAGTTATCGGCCAATATCATTGATTAATACAGATGTTAAAATCTATTCCAAATTACTAGCCAACCGCTTAAGTGTCATCCTGCCAAGGTTAATCCATCCGGATCAAGTTGGCTTTGTTAGAAATAGACAAGCGGCCGACAATACCAGACGGATTGTGGATATAATAGATTTTGTAGGAGCCAACGAGATCCGAAGTGTAGTTTTAAGCTTAGATGCGGAAAAAGCCTTCGACAGGATTGACTGGCCATACTTGGAGTCCACGCTTGGAGCATTTGGGTTCGGAGGCATATTCCGGCGGGCAATCAAAGCGTTATATACCGCACCAGCAGCTAAGGTAGTCCACCAGGGGTTCCCCTCAGAGCTGTTTCCAATTAAAAGTGGCACGAGGCAGAGATGCCCGCTATCACCCTTGTTATTTGCCTTATGCATCGAGCCACTTGCAGCACAAATTCGGAGTAACGCTGATATCTCTGGAGTACAAATCCACTCACAAGAACACAAAGTGGCTTTGTACGCAGATGACATTATTCTAACTCTCACTAAGCCGCTCATCTCGCTACCCAATCTGTTCGAGCGTTTTGCCCAGATCTCTGGGTTTAAGATAAATCAGACAAAATCGGAGGCACTAAGCCTCAACATCCCTAGAGATATGGAGAAGCTGATAGAACTCAATTTTGAGTTTAAGTGGCGTCCCACATCCATGAAATACTTAGGAGTGCATATCACAAAAAAGGTAGGCTCTTTATATCAAGCTAATTATCTCAGCCAATTGAAGACTCTCAAAAAAGAGTTAAAGGACTGGACGGCATATGGTATTTCATGGTTGGGGAGAATCTATAGCGTCAAGATGAACATCCTTCCCCGTATCTTATATCTGTTCCAAACTCTTCCGATAGCCGTGGTACGTGCAGACATTACAGGGCTTCAACAATCAATCTCAAAATTTATTTGGAATGGTAAAAATCCACGGATAAAAGTCAAAATGATGCAGAAATCTAAGGAGGCGGGAGGCCTGGCAGTTCCGAGCGTTATATCCTATTATAAAGCGGCGCAGTTGTGCCAAATCACGCAATGGCATGGAGACCCGGAGCTCAGGCGGTGGGTGGCGCTGGAGAAGGAGTTGTGTGCCCCGCTGGAGCTCAGGGACCTAATCTGGTACCCGAGGACACGGGTGAAGGATATACTCATCCCACTGACCTCAGTTCTCAACTCACTCTCGGTTTGGGAGGCATCTAAAAGTAATCGCTCGATAACCTCCAAACATACACTTATGGCTCCCTTGTACGGCAACCCAGACTTTGCTCCTGGTCTAGCAAACAAGAGTTTCCCATTATGGCGCAAATTGGGGATAAAACGGTTAAAGGACCTGGAGGGTAGTGGCAAGATTAAATCCTTTGAGCTTTTAAAGTCAGAAACGGACATACCCAACACAGAATTTATTAGGTACCTCCAGGTTCGGGCATATTATAACGCACACCCGGTGAGACCACCGCTAACAAATTTCGAACAGCTCTGCGTGAGAGGTGCAGACACGCGGGGACTGATATCTGCCTTATACAGAGGGGTGGTCAATACAGATACAGACCGGACGGACAAACCCCGATTTATGGTTCAGTGGGAAGCGGATTTACAGGGCACACTAGAGGACGAGGACTGGTCAGCGGTGTTTAAGGCCGCAGCTAGCAGCTCCATTTGCACGACATTAAAGGAGAACTCATATAAGGTACTGCTACACTGGTATCTCACCCCAGTTAGATTAGCAAAATTCATCCCGGGCTCTTCCTCGCTCTGCCCCAGGCAGTGCGGTGAACAGGGGGATTTGGTTCACATGCTGTGGTCTTGCCCGAAAATAGTGCCTGTCTGGACCCAGACCCGAGATTGGCTGCAAAGGATCTTTTTAGGCCTCCAAATTCAGCTTGACCCGTGGCTATTCTTATTAGGCAAACCCACAAATGAGGTATCACGATCGGGTAACAAGCTGATAGCACACTTTGCTACAGCTATGAGGTGTGAGACCGCAGCATCGTGGAATCAGAACGCAATTCCTTCCATAGCTAAAATCAGAAACAGAATTTGGTTCATATGCCGAATGGAAAAGTTAACAAGCTTAGTTAACGATTCGGGTGATAAATTCCAAAAGGTCTGGACACTATGGCTGGCCCAGACTGATATCCAGGGGGTGAACGATGCCACAATCTGGCTTTGATTGAAGTAAGTGAGTTCTCCTTTGATGGGTGATTGGGAGCCAGTTAAGACGGGCTGACGATAGGGACCCCCCCAAGGCATCGCAACACACAAAACAAAAACAAAAAGTAGAAGTGGTACTACTCGTGCGACCTTTGCGAGGTTGCTATGTGCTAAGGGCTAGTAGCCGAGGAGCACAGCTCCAGAATACAAGACAAAGGTGGTTACTCTTCGCCGGTCCTCTCCCCCCCCC
>WSYH01019374.1:0-10181 GCA_036426205.1 Ascaphus truei | reverse complement strand
GTAAACTTACTAATTGAAGGTAGGTTTTAGATGTATAATACTTTAAGCCGGGGGTCTCCAAACTACACCTCGGGGGCCACATCAGGCCCCCCACAAGATCCGACCCGCAGCAACTTGAAATATATATATTTTTGCTCATTATATATCATTTCCCAGTGTAAGCGCGGCATCCTTTCTCTGTAATGGTCACATTTCCCAGTATAAGCGCGGCGTCCTTTCTCTGTAATGGTCACATTTCCCAGTATAAGCACGGCGTCCTTTCTCTGTAATGGTCACATTTCCCAGTATAAGTGCGGCGTCCTTTCTCTGTAATGGTCACATTTCCCAGTATAAGCGCGGCGTCCTTTCTCTGTAATGGTCACATTTCCCAGTGTAAGCCGCGTCCTCGTCTCTTTATTGTCACATTTCCCAGTGTAAGCGTCGGCGTCCTCGTCATTCTGTAATATGTTCACATTTCCCGGTGTAAACGTCTGGTCCTCGTCTCTGTAATTGTCACAAGTTTCCCATGTAAGCGCGTCGTCCTCATTTCTCTGTAATTGTCACATTTCCCAGTGTGCCGCGGGGCGGGTCCTCAATCATATGATTGTCACAATTCCCATTGTAAAGCGCGAGCTTCCTCTCTCTGTAATTGTGCACGATTTCCGTGTAAGCGTTCTGCGCGTCCGCAAAAATCTGTAATGTCACATTTCCCAGTGATAAGCGCGGCGTCCGTCTCGCTGTAAATTGTCACTTTCCCAGTGAAGCGCGGCGGTCCTCGTCTCTGTAATATGTCACCTTTCCCAGTGTAAGGCGCGGCGTGCCTCTCATCTGTACAAAATTGTCACATTTCCGGTGTAAGCGCGGCTCCTCTCTCTGTAATTTGTCACATTCCCGTGTGAAGCGCGGCCGTCCTCTCTGTAAGTTTGTCACTTTCCCATTGGTAAAGCGCGGCGTCCTCTCTGTAGATTGTCACAGTTTCCCCCGGGTTAAAGCGCGGACGTCCCTCTGTCTCTGGTAGAATTGTGTGTCACATGTTCCAGTGTACGCTCGAAGCGTCCGCGTCTCTGAATATTGTACACATTTTCCCAGTGTAAGCGCGTACGTCCTCATCTGTAATTGTCCCTTTCTCCCGTGGTAAAAGCGCGGCGTCCAGGCGTCTTCTGTAATTGTCACATTTCCCGCATTGTAAGCGTGCCGGCGTCCCCTCACTCTCGTAATTGATACATTTCCCAGTGGTAAGCGCGCGCACATCTGCAGGGTAAGGGGTGCGAGAATCAGTTTGTAATTTGTCACATTTCCCCCGTGTAAAGCGCGGCGTCCTCTCTCTGTATTGTCCACAATTTCCCAGTGTAAGCTGCAGTGCGTCACTCAATCTGTAATTGTCCATTTCCCGGTGTATCGCGGCATCCTCTCGCTGTAAATTGTTCACATTGTCCCGGTGAAGCGCGGCGTCTCTCAATCTGGTAATGTCACTTTTCCCAGTGTAAAGCTCGGCGTCCTCTCGTGGTCTGGTAATTGTCAGACATTTCACCGGTGTATAAGTTCTCTTGCGTCCCTCTCGGTCTGTAATTGGTCAGCATTTCCCTGTGTAAGCGCGGCGTCCTCTCTGGTACTTGTGTCACAGTTTCCCAGTGTGAAGCGCGGCGTCCCTCTCTGTAATTGTCACATTCCCGTGTAAGGCGCGGCGTCCTCTCTCTGTAATTGTCACCATTTCCCTTTGTAAAGGCGCGGCGTCCTCTCTCTGTAGTGGGTCACATTTCCCAAGTGATATCGCGGCGTCCTCTCGTTGTAATTTCACTTTTCCCGGGGTGGGTACAGCGCGGCGTCCTCATCTCTGTATATTGTCACATTTCTCATTTTTGTTTCTGAATCAACCGGCCACAAAAGATCCAATAAAACTATTCATAGTGTCATTAGAACACATATATAACAAGAATTTTTTTTTTTCATAATTAGACAGGGGGGAACACGTAGGGGGCAGGTCGGTGGAGGGGGGAAAGGATGCCGATTAGCATACGGCAAGACTAGAGAGAACAAAACCCACTTTACTTGTCATTTTATCTTTTAAACCTGGCTCGTCTAAAATGTAGTAGTTAATAGAGCAGGGGGTGAGCACCTGTTTAGAGTAATCCAGATCGTCCCCTTTTCATACCATGAATGATCTTGCCCCTTCCGCCTTCCCCCCCCCCCGATGTAGGAGTCAAAATCCGTGAAAAACCCCTTTAGTCATGTCGGTACAGGCAATGTAAATACAAATGCTTCTAAATACTCGCATAACGTGCAGCAATTGTGTCACACAGTTAAACATCTACACTTTAAGTGGGTTTTTTTAATAACGCGCTCGGGTAGGTCAATGTTTTTCTCTCTGGACTGGGATTATGGTGCCGGGCTTCGTGCGTGCGTGTACGCACACTACGCGTTGCTGCCGCCATGCAACCACTCTGTATTTTCTAGGTGGGAGCTCACCCCCAGGCGCCTAGAGCGTGCCGAAGAGGCGCGGTGGGGAAATGCGCGGCCAAGCGTTTTGAACATACAACAAATGATATATTCAGGCGGCTGCCGCGTGACCCGCCCTAGATCTGGTTCAGCAATTAAAAGGGCGCACCATTGTTCGTACGCCCCCACCACGCGCCGTGGGAGAGGGGCACATCTCCTGGCAAGCCACGTTCACAAATGTCTTGGGCTGGAGGAGTGCGTGCTGCGGCGCTCTCGGTATCGTGGGGGGGGCGGGACGCCGGCGCAGGCGCATTGAGGGACCCGAATAACACCCTATTCTACCACATTCCTCACTCCACGTGTACCATTTGGAGCTGTGCGCCATGTATTCGAGCGCGTCCCTTCCACGCCCGACCCCGGGAGTCCAGACGCCCCGCCACGGCCACGCCCCCGCCACGCCCACCAAAATTGCCACGAAAAACCCCTTCACATCAGGATACAACTCCCACCCCCCCCCCCCCCCCCCAACCCCCTCCCCCCCTCGCCCCCCCCCCCACGCCCCCCCCCCCGCCCCCCCCCACCCCCCCGCCGCCGCCCCCCCCCCCCCAAGACTCCCCCCCCCCCCCCCCCCACACCCCCTCCCCCACCCCCAAACCCCTCCCCCCGCCCCCCCCCTCCCACCCCCCCCCCCACCCCCCCCGCCCCCCGACCCCCCCCCGCCCCCCCCCCCCCCCGACCCCCCCCCCCCCACCCCCCCCCGCCCGCCCCCCCAACCGAACAACGGGTACCCCCCCCCTACCCCCCCCCCCTCCCCCCCAGACTCCCCCCCCCCCCCCCCTCCCGCGCCCCCCCGCCCCCCCCCCCCCCCCCTCCCCCCCCCCCCCCCCCCCCCCCCCCCCCGCCCCACCCCCCCCCCCCCCCCCCCCCCCCCCCCCCCCCCCCCCACCCCCCCCGCGCCCCCCCCCCGCCCCCCCCCCCCCCCCCCCCCCCCCCCCGCCCCCCCCCCCCCCCCACACCACCGCCCCACCCCCCCCCGTACTCCCCCCGCGCCACCCCCCCCACCCCCCCAGCCCTCCCCCCCGCCCCCCCGCCCCCCCCCCCCAGACGCTACCCCCACCGCCCCCCACTCGATGGCCCCCGCCCCCCCCCCCCCTCCCCCCCCCGAATCCCCCGGTCCCACGCCCCCCCCCCCCCCCCACACCGCCCCCATCCTCCCCGCCCCCCCCCACTCCCCCCCCCGCTCCACCCCCTCCCCCCCCCCCCCCGCCCCGACCCCCCCCCCCCCACACCCCCCACCTTTCCCACCCCCCCGCCCCGCAACCCCACACCCCTGCCACCGCACAGCCCCCCTCGCACCCCCCCGTCGGTCCGACCAGCCACCCCGCCCTCCACCGCCCCCCCCCCACCCACCCCCCGCCGCCCCCCCGCTCCCAGCCCGCCACCCCCCCCCGCCACCCCCCCGACCCCCCGCCCCCCCCGCCCCGCCCGCCCGGCCCATGCCCACCGCACCCCACCCCTCCCCCCCCCCCCGCCCCCCACACCCCCCCCCCCCCCCCCCCCCCCCCAGCCCACCCCTCCCGTCCCACCCCCCCGTCAACCCCCTCCCCCCCCCCCCCCCCCCCCCCCCCCCCCCCCGCCCCCCCCCCCTTCCGCCCCCCCCCCCCCCCCCTCTCGGCCCCGCCCTTTATTTTGTTCCACTAATCTGATTATTTTTTTCTGGTGGACGTTTCCAATATACAGAGAAGGGCAATCATTTGGGGGGGGGGGGGCAATTCAAGTCCTCCCCTTTGCCACCTCCCTCCCTGCCCTCCTTCCCCTTTTTTGTTCCTTCTCCCTGAGTTCCTTCCCCCCCCCCCTGCTCTTCAGCCTTCCCCCGGGTTACCCACCTGCCTGCAGTCCCTTCCATATTATTTTATTTATTTTCCTTCCGTTTTAAAAGTTAGTGTTGTTTACTTGTTTTTTTAGTATATTTTATTATCATTCAAAGTAACATTTAGTAGCGGCAGCTCCACCCCTTCAAATCGCAGCTGTCACAAGAGGGTGCAGGAAATCCGGGCGCCATGCGGGACGGGATCCGAGGCTATTGCTGGGCATACCACTACTGGGAGGGGCGTTAAAATGACACCGCGCTGTTCGTGCCCCTCCCACTGGCAGTCCTACTGGGGCGGTACGGCCTACAGAACAGTCCGGAAGCTGATTTTCTTGTGCAGTCGCCTTACCTCCGCCACGCAGCGTGCGTTCCACAAACCATCAGCGGTCGGCCCAGCTACCCCTGGAAACCGCCACGCGCCCCATTCGCATCAACAGTTTCAGCTGCCTGCACCGCGCACGGCATGGTGGGATAGCGTCTACCCGCCACGAAGCACAACAGTCGTTTCGCGCACCCGGCCGTTATCACAGTAGCGTAAGAGAGTATTCGTGCCATCGATGGAAGCCACGTGACGTAGGCAATGTCCCAATGTGACACAACTAAATTCAATGATGTGACACATCGGCCCACGCTGGCGTGGACGCTCAGTAATATCCTCTGCGATGTCCCATAGTTAGACGCCGTCTCTAAGAAACACGACCGTTGTTACAGACCCGTGCCGGAAACCAAGTGACCATTCCTCTTCGCGAGCGCGTCAACCGCGCGGACCCCTTCATCACCACGAAGACTCTGAGGGGTGGGGTTATTGGAGGGGTTTATATGGGGAGAGGTAGGAAGAGTATATCGGGTAGGGGTTCAATCTGCGTGGGGGTAATAGGGCGGAGGAGGAGTTTTTATAGCGCAGGGTTATACTGGGATAATCGGGAGGAGACTTAACGTGCGGGGTTTCCTCTTGTGTACTCCCGTGCGGGGTTCTTGGGTCCCTCGGGAGCAGTTCTCCTTGGGCCTCAGGCGCGTTCTCGCGGAGGTTCGCTGGGTTCCTTGGCTTCGTTTCCTCTGGGGAGTCCTCGGCGGCCGTTCTCGGGACGGATTATAGTGGTAAAAATCAGGCAGGATTCTAGACAGAAGATGTTCTCTGGGTTCCTCGGATGCTTTCTAGGGAGGTGTTCTATGGGCTACTCCTCGGCGTTATCCAACAGAGGCGGGTTTCTCTGGGGTCCTCGGGCGGCGTTCTCGGCGGGGGCTTCATCTGGGGTAATCGGGCGGACGTCATCGGACGGGGTTCTTCCTGGGGTCTCGCGGCCCTTTTTTTTTTGCGGGCCTTTCCGTTTTTTTTTTCCCCCTGCCCTTCCCTCCCCGCACCATTTCCCCCCCCCCACTGCCCCTGTCTAGCCTCCCCCCTTCTCCATTCTGCGCCCAATTTCACCATCCGGCCTTTGTTCCCACGTCTTCTCCTCTCCCCCTCCCCTTCACACCCCCTTTGTACAGTACACCCTTTTAATTAAACTAACTAAAAGGACCTAGCCTACCATATTAACTACTCTGCTACCTTTAAAGGATTAATAATTTATACACAAACATTTTTAAGACCACCCCCCAAAAAAACAAAAAAACCTGTTACTTTTCCCCCACATTATCCCCCAATGACCCAAACCTCTTAGTGGCCATTCCTGAGGTGGGATCATGTCCGAGTCTGTCCACTCATAAATATACCATATTATTCTCCCTCTTCGGATAAGGAAGTTTTTCCTCTATGTCATCTGGGTGTCTTCAAGCTCTTGAACCCCAATCCCTTCCATAAGAGCGAGAAAACGGGGTTCTTTACAGGAACGGGAGGTGAAATCCTTAACCAGCGGGACCTGAGGAGGTGACGCAGTCCCCCAAGAATCTTTTTACGTAACCAATTTCTTCCTTCTTATAGGCTTGTCCCCAGTTCATCTTTACTTTTTTTATCTTTAAACTAAACTATACGGCTACAAGGATGAACAGTCCCTGGTAATTCCCTCACTCCTATTTCAACTCAACCATTTTCCTTCTTCCATTGAGTATTGAGAAAAGTTCAGGCTCTAAACTCTTCTAATATTTCCTTGGCCCAATTCTTCCCAATCTGTAAATTCTCTTCTGACAGTTGATCTCTGGGCGAGTTTTGTTCCACAGGTTGAATCTGGGCAAACCTGACTTCCCAGGCTGTATCGACCAATTCTGTCAGCAACATTCAAGCACGATGCAAAAAGTGCTTCATTTTTCTTTCTTTTTTCTTCAAAAATCCCTTCCTGTTCCATATTGCCTGAAATATCCGTCCAAGTCCGATGAATGGTCCAAATTACCACATAAATATACATTAAAGTCTTTGTACACTTGGTTTCGCGATGCTTTGGCCCATAGACTGGCAGCAAAGCTTTCATTTTAGAACATCCAGGGGACACAAGAACATGCTTAAAATATCCTGGCTGAAACCACATCTCTGGACGACCAAGGGTTTGGCTTGTTTTTGGGGACCATAGTAAAATCATATTTTCCTTTTCTCTCCTATAAGAAAGAGTATGCCAAATGTATTTTGTAACTTGCGATGAAGTCACCGAAGCCTAAGCTTGTCACTTTCACAACCGAGACACAAAAAACAAGAAAAAACCAAAGAGTACCGGGATACCCCAATATTTCCTCTTATCTCTTTCCTCCATTATTCTTGAATGTGAGCAAATACTTCACATTGTGCCTGGCCAAGCGCAACCACATCAGAATATCTGAGTATTTGGATCTGATTCGTGTCTGAAGAGAAGTTATGTTCAGGCTTTTGGTTTTTCCGTGGTTGGACACGGAATATCACCAAAGGATTTCCATAATTCAGTATCTTTTTAAAACTCTAATTATTGCCTGAGGTCTCTTACAAGGGGTCTGACAATCAGAACCCACAGAGCCTGGAACATGGATGATTGCATACATTTCATCTGCTCTGTGAAGCGGGGGCCAAGGATTTCCTTTTCCAAAATAGATGTTTTTCCTCCAACAAAAACTCCGTGTTCAGGTTCATCTACTTCTCTCTTCTCCGCCTTTATGCACTTCAACTTTAAACAGCATTTCTCCTTTTTAAAAAGGTTAACATTTCTGAATAATTTCTTGCCACAGCGCTTACAAGAAGGATACTCAATCTCCCCCTACCAGAGCCGAGGGAGGTACGTATGAACTGGATGTTACCTTAATAAAACCATTGCCTTTCTTTACCCCATCTTCTGTTGGGCCCACTCTAAGCTACTTACTCAGGAACTGTTGGATTAGAGCAGCAATTTCAGGTCTCTACAACTTTAATTGTTCACTCACTCCCCTCACTACTAAGAGTTACTGAGGTCTCAATTGCTGCTATTACCAACCCTCTGTTTCTCCCTTCTCGGGGGGTCCTGAATCACAGGACCTGCTAATAACAGGGGGTGGCGACTGGTAAGCCGGGTGAGCAGATTCTCTGGCTCTCTCACTCACAGCAACAACTTCCATTCCACTTGCTGTCCGTCCTTCAAATTCTAGATTCTCACTTTGTTTGCTCTCCCCGAGTTCTATTGTAATTGCTTATAGCAATTCCTACCCCCCGCGTGGGGAGTCTGATATTAGGAGCTAACCTCACACAGGTGCCGTGGTTCGTTCATTGTGCATGTATGGGCTTTCACAACCAAATCTTTTCTGCTGCTTTGTCTATTAAAGGGCCCTGTAATGCTTGAACCTCTGGGGAACAGATCCTTGCTCACAGGTCCCTGGATTACACACCGGGGTGGGTGAGTCCCTTTCTTTGAAGCTTTGACCCTATCTTGTGGCCTGTTACCTCTCCTTTAGGAACCTTTAGACGCCGGTCCTTTGCTTTATCCTTTCTTTAGCAGCTTAATACCCTTGGGGGGGTGTTCTTGGCATTGGTGGAATTAAACTGTCAGATTCTGAGATCCAGAGAATTTCCTGGAGATAATTTCTGCTTGTTTTAGTCTTTGAGGACACGGCAGACCGTGTTCCCTGAAGGATCTAGTTTTCTCGTCTCTCGCCACTTCTTTTAGAGGCGTCACCAAACTTATCCTTTTCTGGTGAGCTTAAATCACCTGGGGTTTTGGCTTCTGTTTCCACAATTATGAATCTGCGCTTTTTTCTGCGATTGCACTTTGCTCTACGCCCTGTCTCATCCATTTTTTGTCTTCTGAGCGCCCCCTCTCTGCACCACTGCTTGCTCTGCACGCCGGGTGCTCAGCACTGTGGGTTACATTTCCTGTTTTTAAAGGAGACGTTTCTGTTTGAATGTCCACCCTGCTATTTAGCAATCTCAACTCACAACACAACCTCCAACGGACCCGTATTCAATATGCGGCTGATTTATTTGCTTCTTTCAAACACGTCTAGTTCAACGTGCAGACTTTGTTCTTAGGATCTAGTTTCGCCTCCCACTTATTTTAGTTGAAAGTCTTTTAGGGGCGTCACCAAAACTTATCTTTTCTTGAGAGCTTAAGTGACTCTTACACTGGGTTCTGCTTCTTGTCACCACAGGCTTATCTGCGTCCCCGCTCTGCACCCTGAACTCTGCACCCTGCCTGCGCCCCGCTCTGCAACGTTGCCTCTGTGCCCCGCTCTGCCTTTGGCTCTTGCCCCGCTCTGCACTTTGCTCTGTAAGACCCCGCTCTGCACTTTGCTCTGTGCCCTGGCTCTGCACGTTTCTCTGCACTGTGGGTTAGCAAAAACAAAAAGCCGGTGCGCAAACTGGGGGGCAGCGGAGGTGTTCAGGTCATTTAAATATAATGCCGGTTGATCGTGATGGAGGCCTCTGCAACTTCATTTCTCGAAACAACCGTCTCATTCGGCTATGGTGGTCGCCATGTAGAAACGCAGCATACCAAATGACGCTCGCGTCCGGGTTCTTCATAGGGGTGACGTCACAAATTGGCATGTGTAGCGTGACGTCACATGGACCCTAGCGACGTCGATTGATGCTGGAGCGCAAAGAAGTAGATGTAAAGTGAGGTGTGGGCCCGCCGTTCATGGCGTGAAAGAGCAGGAAGGTGAGCACGAGCCGAGATGGTAATGCAGGGAAAGGGGGTCGCGAAAAAGGAAAGGCAGTGAGTGCAATCAGGAAGGTGGGTGCGAGCAGGAGGTAAGCAAGGAATGGCGGGTGCTGAAGCAGGGAGGGGCGAGCAGGTAGAAGAGAGGGTGCGAGTGCAGGGAGGGGAGCATGGGAGGTAGGGTTGCTAGGAAGGGAGGGAGGGGAAGCAGGAAGGTGGGTGCGAGCAGGGAGAGGTGCAGCAGGAAGGTGGGTGTCGAGCAGGGAGGGGAGCATGAAGGAGGGGGAATGTCGAGCAGGTAAGAGAGGGGAGCAGGAAGGTGGGGTGGCTGGAGCAGGGAGTCGGGGAGAAGGAAGGTAGGGGTGCGAGCAAGTATGAAGCCAGGAAGTGGGTGTGCAAGAAGAAGACATGGCAAAATGATGTAGCGCAGCGCTGGGTAAGCGGAGTGGTGGGGTAAACATCAAATGTTTTTCTGGCCCACCCCGGAACCGTTTCTGTTGGGGGTGTAAACAGAACACCCCTGATATTTATTAGAGCACTCTCAGGTGCCCTGCCACAGTCGGATTAATTCCATCACGCAGAAGTCGATTTATTTGCTTTTGCGCACGTTGCTCCTCAGAACGCACGACCATCATCTTTAATTTAAAAATATTTTCTATCTATCGAATTCTTCTGATCCCGTTATGTTATAAGCCTCTGGCGAAATACTGGCTATCCTCTCTCTCTTCCTGTATACCTCTGCAATATAAGCTTCGTCGCTTCTTCCTGTAGACCCTCTGCATAAGCTTCTCTCATCTTCTTCCCTGTTATACACATCTAGCAATAAAAAGCTTCTCGTTCATCTCAATACTCTTCATTTCTCCTTTTTAATA
>WSYH01019373.1:0-10183 GCA_036426205.1 Ascaphus truei | reverse complement strand
CAGGGGGATAGTATAGTGAGCACACCGTCACAGCGGGGTGTGTGTGTATGTGTGTGTGTGTACCTGCAGGGAGCAGGGAGATAGTACAGTGAGCACGCTGACAGAGCAGTGTGTGTGGTATACTGTATATGTGTGTGTGTGTTAGTTATATATCTGTGTGCGTGTGTGTGTACCTGCATCATATTAGTATGTGTGTGCATCCTCAGGTGATCTCGTGTCCATATACTTGCTTCTATACCCAACTTTAACATTAAATATATAATCAATTGGAGAGATTGGATTATGACTGAAACGTAAAAGTTACTATAATTATTCATACTTTCAATAACAAAACAAATATATTTACAATTGAATCTAGTATTACTAAATAAATGTGCATTTATTATGATACTAGGTGTATTCGATAATCTCTTATAATTTTTTAATAAAAGTCAAAATAAGTTTAATAAGAGTTATGTGCTAATACTAACAATATATATTTTACAAACACCCCTAATCCCCACTCAGCAACCTACCCGCACCCCTAATCCCCACTCAACAACCCACCAGCACCCCCCTTCTCCCCGCCACCAACACGGGCCCCAGGTCAAGACTTTAGTCCGAGGCGCCGGGAAAGCGGTCGGTCTGTACACAACGCGTTACAAAATAGATATCCACATACGGGGGTTTGTAATACAATAAGTGCATCAGACATTCAAGCACGGGATAGGAAACCCTGCCCTGCAGAGCTTACAATCTAAGTGGCATGATGGAAGAGTTACGGAGTAAGGGCAGTGGATAGCAGCGTCTGGCCTTGACGGTGGGTGCCCAGGCAGGTGGTCACGAGTCCAAGGCTATTAACATGCTTCAGAGAATACATATCAAATGACATGCAAATATAAACCCATGAAAGGATTGGCGTGACGGCGAGAGAATCTTCGCTGCGCCCACGTGGGATTACAATGGAGATGGATTGATATTTCCATAGTAACCGCGTCGCCGAGACGTCACGCGGTGCGGATTGCAGGTGTTAGAAGCTCAATAACACGAGCTCTGCTAACCTTTGTCTTTGCCAACATGAAGGTGATACAGCAGCTGCGTGTTCTAGACGTGTGGTTAACGTGTGCACCGTATTATGATTCATGTCTCAGAAAAGATTTTATATATCTGTGGTCAAACTATAATAATTAGCAGGGGGTGTGTATAGAGATACTCTGCATTATTATACACTGTAGCATGTTCATTATGAGTGGGCTAGATGTGTATAGAGATACTCGTCACCATTATGTGGAGCAGCATGTTCATTGTAATACTTAGTATATAAATATGAAAGCGGCCTGATCGTTTTCAGAGCTGCAAGTGCAAAGTGGTACTCGGTACCGATATACATTTTCACGGGGAGCAGCATGACAAAGACATACTGTATACGCCGCAGGGAACGAGTCCTTGGGATCTGCGGACGCAGAGAGAAGCTTCAAACTAGCAACAACAAATGGGGGTTCGAACCCAAATCCCCCAGCAGAATTTCCTTGGAA
Organism: Ascaphus truei; assembly: GCA_036426205.1. Classification (NCBI taxonomy): domain Eukaryota; kingdom Metazoa; phylum Chordata; class Amphibia; order Anura; family Ascaphidae; genus Ascaphus; species Ascaphus truei. The sequence goes on along the minus strand of WSYH01019373.1, from coordinate 8,669 downwards.
GAGAGTGACTCCCGCACCCCTCGGAGGTGCCAGTCTCCCCTGATCCCGCTGAACGAGAGGCCTGCTATGTCACTGCAATGCGCTGCAGGCAGGGAGAGAGTGACTCCCGCACCCCTCGGAGGTGCCAGTCTCCCCTGCACCCGCTGAACGAGAGGCCTGCTGTGTCACTGCAATGCGCTGCAGGCATGTGCGTGTCTTGGGCTGCGATTATAATGGCGGTGCGCATGTGCATGACGCGTCCAAGCACGCGATTTTTTAAAAAGACATTTGAAATTGTTCTTGTCGCGCCGGCTGCATCACGGCCGCGTCACGTCAGAGGTTCAGCCAATGAGGGCGAGCCGCTCACGTGACGGCACGGCCACGCCTCCCCGATGCCTCCATCCTGCAGTGCAGGTTTCGCGCGCAACGCGCTGGTGACGTCATGCGCACTGACGCTGCAACTATAAACGAGGTCTTACAACTGAAAATCATACAGTATACAGAAATAGCTGCCGGTACCCGGCGTCTTACCTTCTCCTGCTCCTCATGCCACGTCGCGCTGTCGTAACGTCACGGCGTCATTTGACGTCACGTAGTCATGGCGACATGGCATGCCGGAGCCTAAGAAGACCCGTACATATGCATAGTAAGTATTGTAAGACAGTCAGCACTCTAATTATCGTGAAAGATGACAAATTCCGGTCCCCGGAAACGTCGACTCCCGTTATGGCGAAATACGTGGAACCGCGGCCGTGTAATGCGGTAGGCGTAAGTTTATAGGGGTCCACGTTAAAATGGATAAGAAGGAGAGATGAGCCAATTTTGCTGGCGTTTGTTTTTGGCGGATTTAGCTCTGCCGCGGATCGGGCCGGTTCTTTTGGTCCGCGAATCAGTCTCTAAAAAAGGGCGAGTCGCCTTTTTCAGATTTTGTATTTATCACAGACAATCCAACCCGTGGAATCTTAAACTTCTCCAGCAGCGGAAGATGTACGATACACGATATTAAATCAATATAAGCTGATGGCGGTCAGATAGGCAGAGGATAGGGAAGGAGATCCCACACCGGGGACAAGATCCTGGACATATCAGAAGAGGATCTAACTTGTTCTGGAAGTTATTATACACGTTCCCCCCCTCCCCCCCCCCCACCCCCACCCCCCGGTTAGGTATCCGCGGATTGTACACAATGGCATTTTTTGGGGGGGTTAATCCACATGGATTTAAACTGGAACGATCAGCCGGCGGATTAAACGGAAAGCTCGGGAATGTCATTGAAACGGATTGGCAGTTTCGCCTATCTCTAATATGAAGCAACAAGGGACTGGCTGGGAGTGCTCGTTTGCACCCAGAATCCCCGGCGGCTGTGGGAGCATTGTATGCTAAGAGGTATAGGGGATAGCTACGGGCGGAGGGGGAAAAGCACTCTCCCCTCCATTTAAAGTCCCCAGTGCAAAGAAACCCAGGTGGCCGGATCATTGTTTGATGAATTGTTACATTTGTTGAAGTAAACCAATGACATTGTTTATTTAACCCTTTGATTACCCTTTAGACCAGGAGTGGGCAACTGCAGTCCTCAAGGGCCACCAACAGGTCAGGTTTTCAGGATATCCCGGCTTCTTTGACCGAGCCACTGATAGAGCCACCTGTGCTGAAGCCGGTCTTGCACCGGTTCGCAGACTCACCAGCTCTCCCCTCGGAAATTAGATCCGGCGCCGACAGGACGGAGAGGAAGGGCGCGGGGCCCCCAGAAGGCGCAGGGCCCACGGCAACCGCCGTGTTTGCCTTGTGCTAAGAACGGCCCTTGGGGTCTGCGTCTTTAACACAGCAGCCTTGGGGTTAATGTATCGGTGTCAGTATGGGAACGTCAGATCGGGGCGGCACAATGGTGTTTACAATGAAAACAATGCCTGGTTGTGCCCGGGAGGCAGGCCGTGTCACCTTCTGTGGGTGAGACACGGGCAGGGCGGTGGCAGCTTGGAACAAGGGGATCGTGTATCAAGCAAGCGGCATCACCCCAACTCTGCCGGCTCACGCCGAACGGGTCCACGTGGGATATAGCGGAGGTCACAGCAGAGGGAACCGGAGATCACAGCGGGTCATTCATCAACTGGTTGAAAAACCCTATAACAGATTTATGTCACCAAAGAATCCCATATGTTTGGATAGCAAAGAAGGGTGGATCGCCATGTTGTAACAGAGGGAGTAGGGGGTTTAAGGCCAACAAGTAGTTGATCTGCTACAAGCTTTCCAACCTCTCAGGGGTCCTTCATCATCGGGCATGGCAAAGTAGGTGGTGTGCCATATGGCTGAGTAGGTGGTGCGCCATATGGCTGAGCCATGCCCGATGAAGGACCCTGAGAGGTTGGAAAACTTGTAACGTGTCAACTACTTGTTGGTCCAATAAAAGGTATCATACCCCTCCTCCCTCTCCCTCCTGAATAGGAAGGCTTTATCTGGCCCAGTTCTCTTGCCCCCGTTTTGCAGCCGGAAGGCTGTGATGTTAACCAAGCCGTTTTTTTGGCTGCTGGCCATTATTCCTAAGCAGTGAGCGCCAGTTCCACAGAGATTCGTGAAGCGAGTTAACAGGACATTAACCAAACGTAACGTCACATTAGGCCTTAATGCGCACTTTCATAGCTCACTAACGCTGGGCTAAGTGCTGTTTTCAGCTGGAAAGAGCATTTCTTTATCTATACAGGTGAGGACATACGAAAGAGGCGTTCCCCCTGACATCATAAACTCACAAAGGTCAGTCAAGGTTAACATCGTGTTAGTTACGTGATTAGCGTTGCACTGAAACAGGGGGTTTGCTCCCCCTCTCTCCTGTGCAGCAAAACCCCAATATTTCCGGTGCTGGGTGGGGGGGACGCCCCCTTTAGATAATGATTTAATTACCGTCAGATAACCCCCTTTGCCCCGTCACTGCCAGGTTCTCATTGGTTATCGCATGGCTGCAGAAGCAGCAGTGGTCCTGTGTCCGGGCGCAGGAAAGTCCTTTACAATCAGGGAGCACAAAGACCCTCCCGTTCCGTGGCCGGAAAAAGTGAGAAATTCTTTAAATAAAAAATAAAAGAATCAGACCCAATAGTACGAAGAGGAACGGAGTAAGGTCGTTTTTTTATACCTTTGCAGTGATTGGGGTTAATTTAATACATACAGTAGGGGTCAATCATTACATTCTCCTCTATCTGCTAAACTGGGGCAAAAATAAACAGCCTATTTGTACAAAATGGGCCGATTTTCAGCCAGAAGACGGTCTAAGGCAGGGGGGGCTCAACTCCATTCCTCAAGCCCCCCCTAACAGGTCAGGTTTTCAAGATATCCCAGCTTCAGCACAGGTGGCTCAATCAGAGGCTCAGTCGAAGACTGCATCACCAGTGCTGAAGCAGAGACTGATTGAGCCACTTGTGCTGAAGCAGGGATATCCTGAAAACCTGACCTGTTGGGGGGGGGGGGCCTGAGGACAGGAGTTGAGCCCCCCTGGTTTAGGACGCTTGGTCGTGGGGCCGTTTCACCCGCCATGCCATGCCGTGGCTGCAGGCTTATAACGCTTTGGCCAAAGGGTTTAACTAAATGACCCTTACTCATGAGAATACTAACATTGAAGTATTTAACTGTGTATTTTGTCACATTGGATGTAGCATTGGGTATTTTGTCACATTGGAGGTAGCATTGGGTATTTTGTCACACTGTGTAGCATTGGGGTATTTGTCACATTGGTAGGTAGCATTGGGTATGTTGGTCACATTGGAGGTAGCATTGGGTATTTTGTCACATTGGAGGTAGCATTGGGTATTTTGTCACATTGGAGGTAGCATTGGGTATTTTGTCACATTGGAGGTAGCATTGGGTATTTTGTCACATTGGAGGTAGCATTGGGTATTGTGTCACATTGGATGTAGCATGGGGTATTTGTCTTTTGTTGTATACATGTATTTTATAGCCTGAAAAAGTTTGGTCGTTGTCAATAATTTATATTATTAGCGGTAACTGATTAGCCGGATCTGCACAGAACAAAAGCAAATCGTCTGCATATAAAGCCAATTTTATGATTTGGTTACCAATTTAACCCTTTAATTGTTTATCTCAAAGCGATGGTGAGGGGGTAACCAGGCTCACTAATAAAGGTTAAGCCCGTTTGGTTGCCTCGAATCCATGTATTAAGGTTCTGGAGTGTCAGCTCTTGAGCCCAGTGATGGTTAATGCATTCTGTAAAAATGTGCGACAATAAAGGATTTCTGTGTTTTTACCTTTCCAGGAGTGCCAGCGCGCAGTGAGTGCCAGCGAGCATGGAGTGCCAGCGCGCAGGGAGTGCCAGCAAGCAGAGATCGCTGGGCTATGAGTTTCAAGGGGGGGGGGGGGGGGGAGCTTACGGAGAAAGTGGTGTCAAAATGTGTCTAGGTAGTCGGGGTCCCCAAGTTCCTGGATACCTCAAAAATGTACCAAGGAATCAGGTCGGGTTCCTGGATACATATAGGTACATTGCCCCGGCAAAATCTCCCCTTAAACGCTTGCACGACTCACCGCTAGGATTCCCTGCTTCAGCACAGCCCAGAAAAGTAAATGATGCATAGGGATGTGAGGTGTCCCTAAACTTGTTAAGGTGGATGCCCAGTTAATGCCCATGTCACCCAGAACCTGCATAGGGGTTCTGGGGTATTCCACCTATACATAAGGTTGTGAGGAGTTTTAAAAGTCCAAGTCCAGTTTATCGTGTGTGGGGAATATGGCTAGTAGGAATAAAGTGCAGCTTTTTAGTCTATTTCCCCATACCAGAAAGACGTAGGATATTTTTCAAAGTGTATATTTTATTAATCAGTGTGTTTTTAAATACATATATGCTTGGGCACAGTATAATGAGCTGTGTCTTTCCGGACCGATGTTCAGGGTGAGTCACTGGGCTGCCAGCTTGGTGCCAGCGTGTCTGCCCAGACATCGGACATGAAAGCCACAGAGGTTGCCAGGTGTGAAGAGCATTTGGGCAGGAGGTTTAGGCTTCAGTACCCATATCCCGGGATGAATGGAAGTCCTAGGGACTTCCATTTGCCCCAGCAGACTGTGAGGAGCCTAAACCAGCGGGTGACTTTGGAATACCAAGTGGCAGAGGTGGTAATCAGGCGCATGCCCTTGGCTGATTCAGAAGATCCACTTGCCCGGCTTCAGAAGACTGGCATCGCTCTGATTGGCTGGTAGGAAAGTTCCCACGCTGGGATTGGCTGGAGTATTTCATGAATGAAAGGCGAAATACTATAAGAATCCCTCAGCCAATATCGGTCATCAGATTCTAAGCGCCAGAACAACAGCGGCAAATTTGAAACGACCAAAAGATGCTCCGAAAGAAATAGCGAAGACACCGGCTTCAGAAATCCGAGGTGAATTATTTTCTAAGTCCAGCTTTTTGCGGCCAAGTTTTACAAACTGAACGTAGCGGTCGCGGCTGGGATTGCAAGCCGAATTTAGTTCCAGGACGTTTGGAGCTAACTCCCGGTGAAGTGATTTCAGCACCTCCGGAGGGAAGAGAGCGGGGGCGTCAGAAAATTCATACCGATTTGAGTTCCAGGACATCTCGGGCTAAGTTCCGGTCAACTGAAGACTCTTGTTTTGTGTTATCTTAAGCTAGGAAAGTCTAGTTTTTTGCCCCAGGTCCCAAGTAAGTGGGTCTTTCTTATGTAGTTTGTGTTCCACTGTGTGTATGCCTTTTCATGCGAATACATTTACAATTTATTTCACTTATCTTGTTTTGCTCAATGTATGATCCAGATAAAAAGGTGTAAATGCCTGGTCTCCCATGACAGCAATAGCCAGAGGTTAAATAGCCATATCAAATAGCAGTGGTGAAAGAGGGCAACCCTGTCTAGTCCCTATATAGATGTTTGAACGGTCCGATGATTTACCGCTGAAATAGATTGGGCATAGATAGTTTTAAGGGAATCTGTACATTTTCCTTTGTGCCCAAACTTCTCTAGGGTCTGAAACAGGTGAGGCCATATTATTATATCGAATGCTTTCTCCGCATCCAGACTGAGAACACAGGCCTTCCATGATCGTCTGGGGCAGAGGAAGGTCCATTGGCATCAAGAGTTTCCATGTATTGGTGACCGAGTGTCTGCCCTTCACAGGCAGTGTCATGTTTAAGGGGTGAGTCCCTCCTAGGGGCAAAGTGTACTAATGGCAGTGACATGTTTAAGGGGTGACTATAGGCAGCGGTTTGATGATAAGTTTGGGGAGCAGAGTCTCAGGTGAAGTCAGTCTCTCTTCCAGAGAGATCAGTGAAAAATGTTAGAAGCAAGAGTAACAACACTTCCACCATACTAATACATATATATTGTAGACCCTCATGCTGGCAACAAAAGGGTTCAAATGTAGCCCCACTAATTCTCTCTCTAGCTCTTTCCTTGAAGCTGAATATTTGTCAGGGTAGATCAGAACTTTTAACACCAAAATACCCGGATCCTTGCATTGAGCAAAGCAAGAGATAAAATAAATTGTGATTTATTTACAAAATGAACACACACAGCTTGGTTTACAATTACAATGAAAATACACGTACTGGAACGGGGTAAAACAAAATATCTTGTTTCCAAAATGAGATGTTGCAAAACAAAGTCTCTAGGAGCAATTTCCCAGGAGCGGGAGTTGCTCGCGAAAAGAGCCGGAAACAGTTCTCGGTCAGCAGCGCAATTTGCCACGGCTGTTTTACTCTGCCGGAGCTGCTTCTTTCGTTCTGTTCCCGTAGTACTGGATCTTGGAACCTTAGTTCTTACGAACTCTGGAAGCTTAGCTTAGTCTTAGGTGAATCTGTTACAGCATGATGACTCTCATTCCTGATGGGCTGCACAGGTTCTTATAGGGTTAACATTCCTATACCTAACTAGTGCCACCTATTTCTCCGTGGGAATATTTCCGTCCCCCTATCACAGAGTTGCCAATACTTTGCAAACCTGGCAGAGGGGGCTTCTCATTCTGCTATGGGCATGTGCGAACTTTGCACCTTCGCCGCTTAGCATATGAGACCCTTCCCCTCTTACCTGGTGCCACTCAGTCTGGGCAGGGTGACATCTTGCCAGGATGGCTTATTGAAGTTTTTACCCTTCCTTGCTAACAAATGGTTTAACACCTCCATATCCTGGATTGCCCTTGAAGCTTAGAGAGCAGAGTAGCCACTGTGTCTCCCATGCAAATTGATTTTTACCCATACTGAACATTACTGTAACTTAAAAACATATGACTCTCGCCACCTTATACCTGGTGGGAGATACACTGAACCCCACATTGGGTTCTGGGGGTTTGGGCATATACCGGGGACCTTTGAATGTAATTCAATTCCTTGCCCGGTCTTACTGTTCTGGTCTGTGCTGAAGCAGGAAGATTTGGTGGTGAGCTGCAAACTGCTTTCTAGGGAGGATTTTATCCAGTGGTCTGTGTTTCTCATGTCCTCAGGAATCTTGGGGGGGATTCCGGAGTACATGTTTCGGGGTAACCGGCAACACTGGCCCCCTTCTACCCAAACACACCCTGACAACATTTAGCTGTAACATCACCCCTGAAACTCACGCCCTGCACATCTCCGCTGGTTGGCACTCCTGGAACAGTAAAAATACACCTTTTATTACCAATGCAGTTACATGCCATGATTGGGTTGAAGAGCTGACAATCACAATTACCCCATATGGCTCAGGGGCACCCAGCCGGGCATAATACCTTTACTATTGGCCTGGGTACCCCCTCACCGTCACAATATTCCTTTACACAAAGTTCTCTCCCCAATTATCTTCCCCTTCCCAAAGCTTCCTCCAGTCCAGCATCTTCTTTGTCGACTGACAGCAGCAGCACAACAATATATAGCAAGGGTTAAATGTCTAGATGCTACGGGATAGGGGAACGTTTGGGGTCAGTCTTTATTATTACAGTTTGTGCTTCTATTATATTGGATATTTTTCAGTCATCTGGATGCAATAAGACAGATAAGGGAGATAAGGAAGGTTTTAGTAGCAGAGTTGGATTTGACCTTGTCAGAATAATGCAGTCTGAACATTACCAGCTGAGATTTTATTGCAAACAGCTTCTTTTTTTTTTACACAGAAGGGAAATTAATATATGAGATACCCCACTTCTTTAGGCTAATCCTAAGCGACATTACTACTCACACTGCAAGGTTTATGGTTTAGCAATGGTATAGCAAAACCAATGCAGAGACACAGCCCCTGCTCAGTGGAGAATATGTGTATAAAGAGATGGCTTAAGGTGCTTACAGGTGTCCACGAATAACCAAATCCAAGAACAGAAGCTCGGTATTTTGCACTAAAAAAATACCAAGATAAGTAATGTTTGTTTATTAAAAAGTAACTTTTAATCTAAATATTTATAAAATAAATGAACACTGTCTCTGCAAGCTCTAACCGCAGAACCCACCGCGCACGCGCACACACGCGCACGCACGCGCGCGCACGCACACGCACGCACACGCACGCACACGCACGCTACTGAGCGTGGCCAAATGTATACAACAAAAGAGAAAAAATACCCAACGCTACATCCAATGTGACAAAATACATAGTTATATACTTCAATGTTAGTATTCTCATGAATAAGGGTCATTTAGTTAAACCCGTTGGCCAAAGTGTTATAAGCCTGCAGCCACGGCACGGCATGACCAGTATGCAGCCACGTCACGGCATGTACAGTATGCA
>WSYH01019372.1:0-10183 GCA_036426205.1 Ascaphus truei | reverse complement strand
TGCCTGCTACTAATTTAATTAACGATTACATTATGATGTACACTTGTAGTTCTAACATATAAGTGACTGACGTGTGTATGTACACAATCATATAGAGCTGTGTAACGCATTGTCACGGATACATATATAGTAAGGTGCCATCTTTGACCATCATGTGTTTGCTGTATTTCAGAGATGTCGGGGAAGATACAATCGGATCAATGTATGATTTCAGAAGAGTCTACCTTTATATGAGATGATTGTGAGGAGGAGCCACCGACTACTATACTACATATGGAACTAATTTTATATTGCTTGCAGCGCTTATTAACAAACAATTAAAAATGTGATACCCTTATGCCTATATTGCATAAGCACTTAATTAACATAATGATAGTGCAAAATAATGCAGCTAGAAATCTTCTTGAGTGTTCTTTAATTACTACTAACATTTTAGGCCATGGTGTGTTTTATATATAACAACCATTCCCACTCTGCTAACACATTTGTGTATTCTATTGTGTAATGGAACGTATGACTGTCGAAACTATGTAACAATAATAATAATTATAATAATAATATGAGCATGTTCTTGTATAGCGCTGCTAGTTGTACGCAGCGCTTTACAGACACATTTTTCAGGCTGAGGTCCCTGGCCCGTGGAGCTTAGAATTTATTTTTTGCCGCATGAGGCACAGGGAGATAAAGTGACTTGCCCAAGGTCACAAGGAGCCGACACCGGGAATTGAACCAGACTCCCCTGCTTCAAACTCTCAGTGCCAGTGTGTGTCTTTACTCACTGAGCCACTCCTACTCCCAATGTAAAGGACACTTACAACCAACTAGCCATTTATTGTTAAAAATCTCTTGTTACATGGGTATGTTGATAAAATGTTTTGGGACTGTAGCAAATAATGTTATTGGCAAGATGTTGTGGTCCCCTACAATGCATGATGTTCTGAATATTACATCAACATCATGTAATGAAGTACGTTCATGTGTATATTTCATGTACCAAACTAACTATAGTTTACTGTGTTTATTAAATGTTCAACACATACATACTACAGTCAATATGATGATATAAGCTACCATAATAAACCTGCTGTTATCATTTGTCGGTGTTATACAGTACATGGATCATACACAAATTGATACAGACACAAACAGTTGTCTTAAAAAGTGTGCCTATGCTAATGTGCACGTGATTGACGTTTATATTTTGAGAATACTTGATAATTATCATCATGATAATGATGAAGTGACGTCAATGACATTCCAAATATATTAACAACATTGTCATTGTGGGAAATTAGAAATGCAAAATTACAGTAAAATTTTTGACACAATTGTGGTTTTGTTTACACTTTGACACTTGTTACATGTAGGTCACATCAACACACGTGTGACTTACACATACACATGTGACACATTTTAATTAATGTTGACAAATAATTTGTAGCATTAATAATCACCTACATTGCTAAATATAAGATGTACCACGCATTGTTGTGATTACAGGCATTCATGCATGGAGTGTTATGATCAGTCAATTGCATCCGTCATTAATGAGCTCCCGTAAGTAAACAAATAAGTACAGTTATCCCCTTCTCTCCAAACACCTCTATATTACAGTAATGGAATTTATAAGGGAACATACATTAAATGTGATGAAATGGGAGTAATCATTTTCTAATACAATGCACATGAAACCTCAATAGTAGCTAAATGCATGTACATGATACAGAAAGTACATATATGTAACATTTGTCTTTGAACCAATATGTTGGGTTTTTAGTTCAAATAATTCTACGAATATTGAGGTAGGCACATCTTATGCCAGATGTCAGCAAATATACATACCATGATCAGTCATACTGGAGATATACCTATAATGCAAAGGAACAATATATAAATTGCAAACATTGACATGCCATCTTCAGTACCGTAAGCAACAAAGCAAAGTGTGTATTTGGTGTTAAATGTGCAACACCATGTATATTTAATGACATTCAAAATGTAAAGCAGCCTGGTGTACACATCATATGGATGTACATGTTACACTGCACCAATAACATTGTATGTAAGCATACTGCAAGAATGAATGACTATGGCCATACTATGTGTATTGTGTTTGCATAAGGAACAACACAATGCTAAAATATTACTGCTTTGTTACCCCAGTTGTATTCACATACACACAACTAATGTACAATTGAAGAGGTATTATATAACCTGTGCAACAATAACATACCGCTGCCACATCCCTTTGTGCACACAGCAGAGAAAAGAAAGGTGTGCAACCCATATTCATCTGTGTCCTAACAGAAGGTTATATAAAGAAACATTATAGTTAATATAACATAATTAATCTATAAAAGTAGATACTAGGACCATACTGCACCGACACACTTTATTCGAGCAAATACCCAGTATGTACCTGGCAGATACCTGGAATGCGCCGCTCCTCACCTCTGACAAGCCCCGTTGCGTTTGCCTTCCCAGCCTGGGTTCATGCCTGGCTGACGGGCGGCTGATCTGTTAAATGATAATGATTAGGATTTAATAGGCTGCAATGCTTCGCGTGTCTACCAGATGGCATAAATTCATGAATTGTAATGCAGTATATATATATATGTACTGTGCAGTATTGCAGCCAGTGGGAATAAAATGTTTCAATCCCTGCCTGGAAAATACCTCAATGCACTCGGGCAGAAAACAGTCACAAACCTCAATACACCCGGGTATACCCGAATTCGTGGGACTAGCCGAGCTCGAATAAAGTGTGTCGCCAGTGTATATGTTTTTACTTACAAGAAAAAAAGGAATTGATGAGATTCTGGCGTGTCTGGCCACCACTGGCTGTTTGTTCATTTTCAGCAGCTACATGGGTTGGATGCTCGTCTACCAAAGGCTCAGCTAGGTCTGATTGTACATTGTGCCTGAGTGCAACATTGTGCAAAATGCAACCGGCAAGGATAATATCAGACACTTTTTGAGGCTTGTATAGAAGAGCCCCACCAGTTCTGTCCAGACACCTAAATCTGGTCTTGAGTAGGCCAAATGTCCTCTCTATAACAGATCTTGTAGAGATATGGGCTGCATTGTACCTCTCCTCTGCTTCAGTTTGAGGGTTTAGCACTGGAGTCAAGAGCCACGGCCTAATTCCGTATCCCGAGTCACCTATAATGAATGGAGCACACATAAGCTTACATTAGTGATAAGATTCTACAATGCCAACATTCCTAAAGAAAAATGTGTTTTGTGTTAGAACATCAAAATCTGTACTCACCCAGCAGCCAACCATGTTCAAAATGTCCCTCTTCGAAAGCATGGAAGACTGAAGAGTTCCTCAGGATTGAGGAATCGTGACTGGAACCAGGGAATTTGGGTACCACATGCATTATCCTCATCGTGGCATCACATACCACCTGTACATTGAGTGAATGGTGCAATCAAAGCAACATGTGTGCAATCGATTGCACCCAACATGGTATCCCTGCTATATTATAAAAGCCATTCCTGACTTCCAGCCACTCTGTCGCCTCTGTAGGAAAATGAATATAATTCCTAGCGCATCTATTGAGTGCATAGAGAAACTGGGTAAAAGCCCGCGAGAATGTAGATTGCGAGACCCCGCCCACTATGCCCACAGTTGTCTGGAATGACGCGGAAGCAAGATAATGTAATGAGCACAGCATTTTAACAAGCCCAGGGACTGCACGACCTCTGGCTGTCACAAAATTTAAATCTCCCCTTATCTCCTCATAAAGAGATAAGATTGCTGCTGAACTCAAACGATAGCGACTTACTATCTCCTCCTCACTCATCCCATCTAACAGGGTTCTCTCCCTGTACACACGCGGACGAGGCACAACTTGTCTCCTCTGTCTTCTCCTCTGATCTCCTGTCCCTCTACCTGTCCCTCTACCTGTCCCTCTCCCTGTCCCTGTCATATCCGCGTGCCTGTCCCTGTCACTGTCCCTGGGTCTGTCCCTCCCTTGCCCTATGTCATTCTCTTGATCAGCAAGCATGTCATAAAAAAGAATGTTCCTCCGTCTCCTAAACAATCGCAACATTTTGAAATGAGTAGCTGTGAATGAGCAGGTAATGGGCGTCCTTTAAATAGGTATGTGATGATGTCAGGTGACATAGTAAAATGCAAGGTGTTACATTAACATATTAAAGTACTTCTGTCCCAAGCAGTCTGCACTTGATGTTAGAAGTATTTGTTCTGTGTATTCTGCAGGGAATCATGATATTTGCCAATGATGTCACGTGAAGCTTTGTACAAACATTGCTTGAAAAAAATTAATTTAATGTGTAATGCATTTAACACTTCTGAACGCAACAGTCAGTCATGTAATTTGACAAAGAGCCTGAGATTGGCATGTTAAATGTTTGGTGCAACATGTGTAATTAGCCATGTTATTGTCACATGTTGGCAACAATGAATTCTCATGTGCATATGCATACATTTATTGCATGAGGATAGTTGCTATAGAATCAGTTTGAAAGGTGTCCCAATGATGAATTACTGTAGATGTGTGTAGAAGTTAGGTTGAAGTGCTTGTAATGCAACGTTTACAATGTAAACATGCAATGTGATTGAGTGTCCAATAAGTGACGTCATGAAAAAGGGAGGACCCAAAACTACATGTAAACATGAGAAGAAAGATGTACATGAAGGTTTCAAGATGCGTTACACTTTACAAGCATTGTGTAATGTAAAGCAACATGAATATACGGTGTATGTGTTAGATGTGTGACATGTGTAACATCATATAAATAATTGTCGCTCAGTTCAGTAAAATGTGTGATATGATGTGAGGTTCTCCTTTAAGAGTTAAGTATAGGATTTTCCCTTGACACATCATCACATGATGAGTAATGTGACACGCAAATGATGAAAACATCTAAAAGTACAATGTTATGCAAATAATACACGTCAGCTGTGACACAATGCAGGGAATGCCCCCCACACTGTAATGCAAATCCCCTTTGTATTGTGAGCAATGAAACGTAAACAGTACTATACTGTTATACGTCCCCGCTCCATTGACTCCATTGATATACAGAAGAGTTTTTTTTTCAAAGTGCCATTCCGGCAGCCTTAGCGATCGTTCTCCCCTCCAACTTGCCAACTTTAGTTGGCGGGACAAATTGGCCATAACATCTCAATTTCCTAGTGCCGATCAGCCCCGATAAGCTGATTTTGGTACTTGAATCCAGCCGATTTAAAAAAGTGGCGATCAGTGCCGAAAACAGGCTTATCGGCAGGCGACTGGCCATAACAAAAATATCGGCTACGAAAACTGCCGAAATCAAGCACTTATCGGCGCTTACTGAATCTCAAACCCAATTTTGGCTATAAAATGCCGAAAAATTCCTTATCAACGCTTACTGCATGAGGCCCTTGGAGTGATTTGGAAAGGGAGCTGAGTTAATGCTATCTGGGGCAATTCACACATCACACGTGACCCTGGCTTCAGAATAGTAGAAAGAGGACCGTGTGCTTTGGGGACACACAGAGGAGCTGCTACCCACAGCCTTTATGCTAAAGAAAAAAGCAAGCAGCTTACACAGCAAATAAACAGCAGTCTCTCACCACCACTGTACAAGCATACTGCTCCACATTGCTACACAGAGCCACCAGCCTCTATACAGCAAACAACTACTACTTTATGCAAAGACAAGTGAGCAGCTTTACATTGCTAATAAGAGCACAGACCTTCTACAGCAAAAGCCTGCACACAGCCAGCAAACAACCTTGCACACAAGGCAGCAGCTTTGCAGACAGACATTGCATCTTACACAAAACTTGATTGTCTTTTCTCTGTTTGAGTTCACCCTCTGCACAGCTCCATAGTGAGGAGCCACCATCTCAATCTACCCCTGCGCACGTCCCCACAGCTAGCGCCATCAAGGGCCACGCTACCGGACACCCGCCAGGACACGGGTCAGAGCCACCGGATACCTGTGAGTACAGCTATCCTTACGCTGAACGCTGCAGGACACCGCTCAGCATCATCTGAGACAGTCGCCCATCGCTGACACAGGTAAAAGACCGCACGCCACTCGCATTGGCTAAAGGCCTACACACACCTACAGCATGGCAGAACTCAGAGCCTCACCAGATATCACGCAGGAGAGTGATCACTCAGACACAGAGACCGCTGCGCAACTGCAACAGGTGCAGGCGGACACGAGGCCTAAACAGACAGTCACACTGACACAAAAGGGCCGAGAAAAATATGAGACTGACATTGAAGCGCACCGCGCTAAATTAGAGTTGGCCTGGGAAACAACCACACTTGGGATACGCAATGTCGCCGGCGCTGGCAATTCTGTACAACAGCTCGAGCATGCAATAACTCAATTAAAGATAGATCACGCACGCTACCAAGAGCTGTCCGAGGCATACGTCACTTACTTGGCCAGGGCTAACACCGGTGAAAGCCTGCAAGAAAGGGACTTACAGCATAACATTGACTTGACACGTGACAGCCGCGTGCGAACCTCTATCACGGAAGCCGAGAGTAAGAGGAAAGACCTTTTGCTGGAAACAGAATCACAGCGCTCCAGCGCATTAAGGCACTCATCAAGGTCAGCAAGATCAGAGCAATCTCACGTGTGTAGCGCAAGCGCAAACGCCACCAAGGCGCGAGCCATCGCAGAGGCCGCACGTGCCAGGGCCGCATACGCTCAGAAAGAGGCAGCCATGAAACTAGAAAGGGCCCGCTTAGAAGAGGAAGAGCAGGCAGCCACTGCCACAACTGCATGGAAAAAGACAGAGGTGGACGTTAACCTAGAGGCCCTAAATCAAGAGAAGCAAGCTGCCGCTGCCATAGCCCAAGCTGAAGTCCTAGAAGCAGCCGCGAGACAGGATGGTGGGGAGCAACCGTACAGACGGATAGCCTCAGAGGATCCAATCCAAAGCACTGAAGACTACGTAAGGAGCCTCTTCAGCGTAAACACCAGCGCGCCATCTCAACACGGAGGGAGTGACTCCACAGACACCGAGGACTTGCTAGGTCAACGAGGAGAAGAAGCTGCTCCATCAATGGTACATGCTGCCTGGGATAGCCACAGCCGCAACAGTGATCCAAACACCAGCACGCACACGGATGCACCACAACAGGCTCGCAATCCAGGTACACCCACATGGGAGAACACAGCTCCTCACACTGACCAGCAGTCACCACGCGTTCACGCCAAGGAAGAGGCGACCGCACGGACCCCCCCAGCAACTACCTCAGAACGGGACCAACACGCCGATGCCTCAGGCCCTACAGACATAGCCAAGTACATGATCCGGCGTGACCTGGTGCAAACAGGACTCATCAGCCTTGACGACCGCCCTGAGAACTACCGGATGTGGAAGTTCACGTTCAAGGACGCAACCAACAGATTGGGCTTCTCAGCAAGGGAAGAGCTCAACCTGCTATCCAAATGGTTGGGGAATGAATCCAGGGAGCAAGCGAGGAGGCTTCGGACGGCAAACGTGAACCACCACCAAGTAGGTCTTGACTTAGTGTGGGAAAGGCTAGAAGAGTACTACGGTAGCCCCGAAGCATTCGAGGATTCGATCTTCAAAAGAATCGACAGCTTTCCCAAGATCACAACTAGAGACTACTCGAAGCTACGAGAGCTCGGAGACCTGCTGCAAGAGCTGGAGGTTGCAAGAAAAGACCATTCCTTAACAGGTCTCAACGTCCTAGACTCAGCGCATGGAGTGAGACCCATCCTGGAGAAGCTATCCTTCAACCTCCAAGAAAGGTGGATTTCACAAGGCTCCAAAAACAAAAGGGAGAAGCAAGTCGCCTTCCCCCCATTCTCATTCTTCTTAAGCTTCATCCGTGAAGCGGCAAGGACAAGGAACGATCCCAGTTTCATCTTGGGTACGCAAACCACACACAGTGCAAGCAGCCTGAGGAATGAGAGACCATTGGCGAGATATGGTAACACTCAAACACCCATCTCGGTCCACAGGACGGACGTGCCTTCCACGACCCAAACTACTCCCGATCAGTCGGTCGCCGGAGATGAGGAACCAAGGGACCCAAACAGGGAATGTCCCATACACAAGAAGCCACACCCACTTAACAAGTGCTTTGGGTTCAGGATGAAGTCCCTAGAGGAACGCAAGAGGTTACTTGGAGAATTCAGAGTTTGCTTCAGGTGCTGCGGTTTCACGACTCACCTAGCCAGAGACTGTAAAGAAGAAATCAAATGTACAGTGTGCAAAAGTGACAAGCATGTAACATCGTTACATCCAGAGGCGCTGACACTCCACCAACTCAACAACCCATCCTCCGTAGCGGAGCATGGCGGGGAGGAAGGAGAAGGAGAGCCAACATCCATCACATCTCAGCGCACTGAGGTTTGCGTAAAAGAAAACAACAAAATGTCCAGCTCCAAAATATGACTTGTCGCAGTGCACCCCAGGGACAACCTGAGAAGGCTATTCGGATGTATGCAATCCTCGACGACCAAAGCAACAGATCATTGGCGAAGACGGAGTTCTTCAACTTGTTCAACTTACAAGACAATGCCTCACCCTACACCCTTAGAACCTGTGCAGAGTTAACTGAGTCAACAGGGAGAAGAGCAAGCGGTTACATCATATGTTCAGTGGATAACAGAGTGAAGATAGCTCTCCCCACACTCATTGAGTGCAACCACATGGCCACAAACAGGGACGAGATTCCCACACCAGACATGGCACGCCATTACCCGCACCTCAGAGGAATAGCTAACTACATCCTGCCGGTAGAACAAGGCGCCAAGATCTTGCTGCTGCTCGGTAGGGACATCATGAGGGTACATAAAGTCCATAAACAGCATAACGGACCCCACAACGCACCATACGCCCAAAGACTTGACCTAGGATGGGTGATAGTGGGCAGCGCGTGTACTGACAAAGAGCATGGACAAGACTATGTTGACGCCCGCAGAACTGTGATAACAGAATGTGGACACAGATCCCTCTCTGAACCATGTCTTGGCCATCTCCAAGTGACAGGAGGGCCAAGTGAAGAAAAGAGACAAGGTCATACCCCTGAGATCAACAAAAACATCCTCACACCAGGGGGATGTGACAATGGCCTATAATGCTTAGTGGTTCAGACAACCAAGGATGATGAGTCGACTCCACTGAAGGAAGAAAGTAACCTCCCAAAGGTGACCGACAAAGGGATCGTCCAAAAGACAATAAACAATCGGACGCTCCTCCCGCGAGCAATGGCACGGCTAAGACGTACAGTTGTTCCTCTCCACAGAGTATAAAGCAACACAGCAGCCAGCTGTTACAGCTGGCATAGCCACAAAAGATTGCACCCTACAGGTGAAGCCACAGTGTCAAAAAGACTGTCCTCTCACACGTCTAAAAAGAGACAGTCACAGAGACATTTCATAAAGGGATTTACTAGGGCAAAAGAGACTGTTCTTCATTACGTCCAGGGAGAAAATAACCTCCTGATGGCAGTTAACAAACAGACACAAAAGCGTTTCACCAAACTACGTGGAGATGTTCTCGTGCAAGAGGAATGCACCAATGACCTACGGTGCACAGCGTTCCAGACAACAAGGGACGACGACAAGCAAACACCATCGAGGGAAGATATTGGATTCCCGAGGTTAAAAGTCAAGGAGCTCTCCAAAGACGGACCAGGCAGTTGGGTAACTCCGCTACCATTCCATTCACTAAAAGGACGCCTCCCTAACAATAGAGAACCTGCCATCTCTAGGCTCACTTCACTCCGCCACAACTCACAAAGGGAGCCGGAGACCAAGAATCAAATTGTGGTCTTCACGCGGAAGAGATTCCTTAGCGGACATGCAGAGCCAGCGCCTTCACTGAAGGAAGGTAAAAAATGCCGGCACCTCCCATCATCTGGTGTCCACCACCGTCAGAAACCCAGCCAGATCTGGGTAACGTTCAGTTCCAATGCTCAGCACCAGGAAGCCACTCCAAACGGGGCACTACTCACTGGACCAGACTTGACAACCGGTCTTCCAGGGGCGTTGATCCGCTTCTGCAAGGAGCCAAAGGCCATCTCCTTCCGCCAAACGCCAGGTGATAGGGTGACAAACTACCATGACTGGCACATCCACGAGGTGATGCACTCTGTAGAGAAAACTACAGAGTCAAAGGAACTGTTCTCTCACAAAGTTGAAAGAAAACAATGCAAGAGACCTTTAC
>WSYH01019371.1:0-10183 GCA_036426205.1 Ascaphus truei | reverse complement strand
GCAGTGAGCTCACAGCACCAAGAAACACGCATGTGAGCTCACAGCACCAGAAAACCCCAGGTGAAGCTCCCAGCACCAGAGAAACACGCAGGTGAGCTCACAGCACCAAGAAACACCCAGGTGAGCTCACAGCCCCAGAGCAAACCGCAGGTGAGCACAGCACCAGAGAAAACACGCAGGTGAGCTCACAGCACCCAAGAAACACCCAGGTGACTCACCCGCACCCAGAGAAACACGCAGGTGAGTCAAAGCAACCAGAGACACCCAGGTGAGCTCATTACCAAAGAAACCCAGGTGACTCACAGCACCAGAGACACAACGCAGGTGAGCTCACAGCACCAGAGAAACACCCAGGTGAGGCTCACGCCCAGAAGAAAACACGCAGGTGAGCTCACACACACCAGAGAAACCACCCAGTGAGCGCTCACAGCCATAGAAACACCCAGTGAGCTCACAGCACAGAAAGAACCACCCAGGTATCTCACAGCACAGAGAAACCACCAGGTGAGCTCACAGAAACCAGAGAAACACGCAGGTGAGCTCACAGCACCGAGAAAAACACGCAGTGAGCCAGAGCACCAGAGAAACACGCATGTAGCTCATCTCACACAGAGAAACACCCAGGTGAGCTCACCGCAACAAGAGCAACGACGCAGGGAGCCCACAGGACCAGAAAAAAACACCAGTGCTCACAGCACCAGAAACACCCATGTGAGCTCAGAGCACCAAAGAGAACACCCAAGGTGAGCTCACAGCAAACACCAAGAAACCACCCAGGTGAGCTCACAGCAACCAGAGAAAACGCAGGTGAGCTCATCTCACCATAGAAACACACACCGCAGGTGAACTCACAGCACCAGAGAAACACCCAGGTGAGCTCACAGCACCAAAAACCGACATCAGTTGAGCTCACAGCCAGACCAGAGAACACCCAGGTGGAGCTCACAGCACCAAAAAACACCCAGGTGGAGCTCACAGCACCAAAGAACTGCAGGTGAGCTCATCTCACACCAAAACACGCAGTTTGACTCACACACCAGAAAACACGACAACGCAGGTGAGCTCACGCACCGAGAAACAAACCCATGAGCTCACGGCACCAAGAAAAACGCAGTTGAGCTCACACACCAAGAAAAACACCCATATGAGCTCACACACCAAAACAAACACCCATGTGACTCACAGCACAAAATAACACCCAGGTAGCTCACACACCAGAGAAAACACCCAGGTAGCTCACACATCAACCAAGAAACACGCCGGTGAGCTCACAGCACCAAGAACACGCAGTGAGCTCACACACCAGAGAAAACACGCAGGTGGAGCTCCAGCACCAGAGAAACCACCCATGGAGTGCCCAGATTCTCCCATGGGAGGGGGGAGCCGGTCTTACTGCAGCAGCACGGCCTATCGAACATTTCATCCCCGGTTTTATTCCTCGGAATACCCCTGTTCCATGGTGATGCGCGGATTTCTTCCAACGTACCGCCTTAAGACACAGGTGCAGGCAGAGAGCAGAAATGTCATTATAATTGTTCTGGTTTTTTTTAAAAACACCGTGAAATTGGCACGTACCAGGTATGTCACTTACATTCAAATTCATTTTCATATTGCATTTAAATTGCACACAATCCATAAATTCAACAAAGCACAGCGATAACCCCGTGCCTGGGGCGATTGGCCCGCGTTAATACGCGTGGAATGTTACTACTTGCAAAATGTAATTAAAAGAGAGGTTTGTAGAGTGACGCTCAAATATTCGTGTGTACACAAAGTATCTTGATAGTTGAAAAATAATCCAAAGATGGAACACGGTATCAATCAATCCATAGGCTCAAATATATATCATGATCATATAAAAGGGGGGGGGGGGGGGGGGCAAAAATAAAGACCTAGCGGTCAGTCTGCATGACTACCGCAAGTGATGGTCAACAATGCACACCCGTCTTAAAGCATAACATCCCCATTAGGGTCAAGGTAATAAGATAAAGGCTATTGCCCATTCCTGCCCTGGGGGACTGAAGTCCAGAGCTCCAATACAGGATAGTAGTTCTCTCTGCGTGCAATCCTTGAGTGTTGAAGCAATAGTAGTAATAGGGGAACAAAGGCACACGGCAACTGAGAAGTCTTATAAAAAATAAATGTCAAGGCAAACTCCAAAATAAAATAGAGGGTTATTAGGAATGGACTCACAATAGATGAAAACATGACAACGCACCCAACGCGTTTCATCCTGCAGGACTATATTTTTTTCTAAGATCTCCCCAGTTGCCGTGCACCTTTGCTCTACTCGACTAAAATGTAATTAACACCATGTTTTGTGTTTTTTTTCCTTTCTCCCGGGCATGAAATCAAGCAGTGATTGCTGGGTGTATGAGTCTCAAGGTTTTTTTGCGGAGAACCGTTGTCGCGAATGTACCTAGGAGGTTGGGTCCAAAGTTCCCGGTTCCCCAATAAATGTACCCCGGGACTCGCCAATTCCGATTTCACATTAGGCACATTCCCACAATACTCCCACTCCCCAAACCGCTGACCCCCCACTCGGAGCCACCCTTAGCTGACCCGTCTCGGCTGGCAAAGTACCTTATCAGCATGAATTCCGCCTGCATCCCTTAGCTGAGGGAATCCCTGGTTTAGGGGGTACCCAGCGAGTGCCAGTTACCCACAAACATTATGTTGTGCGGCCACCATTATAGGTTTGTGGAGGCCTCTGAGAGTCCAAACTGAGACAAGGGAAAGTGTGTGGGGGAATAAGGCAGGTAGAAATAAAGTGACAACATTTTTTCCTTTTCTGTTCCCTGTTCCCTAGAGCTCCAAACTTTAGGAGTCTAAGGCTTAGGTGGGGTTTTTTGATTGCAGGAGGTCGGGACAAAGTTACTGTGCCCTATATTCTCCCCGGCTTTCTCGCACTATTTTTCGATACCCCGGGTGAGTTGCACTGAGCCATCCAGTGTTTGCCAGATTCCTAATTTTCCACCCGAATCCTCACTAAGTCCCCACTAGCTGGGGGTTTTCCCCGAGACTCAGAGTTTATTAAAGTTATTTGAATGTGTTTTTTCATTCACAACCGATGTCCAAACAGGCAGCCCGTGCAAACCCATAGGCGCCGGTAGGTCTCCTGGACATCGAGTTCAAAGACCCAGAGGATGCCAGAGGTGTGAATAGCATTTGGTCAGCGGGCAAAGGGGGAGTACTAGGTCCGGAGATCAATGGGCAGTCCTCCGGGATGCCACTTGTTCTCAGCCCTAAGGGGCCTGCCCAGCATTGGGAAAGCTGGGGAGAGATGTGGCAGGCAGGCGCCTGTCCCCGTGACTGTTTTCAATTTCCTGCTGAGCCGCCTTTTCTATCGCGCTTTGCTTTGATTGGCTGCTTGAGAAATTTCCCAAGTGCTGATTGGTTTGTTCAGTTCTACCTTCTGTTTCCATGCTAGAGCAGGGAAAGCTATAAGAAGCCGTGAGCCAATCAGATTGTTGTTTCCCCTTGATCAGAGCTGAAAGAGCGCGGGCGGGCTTTCAAATTGCTTTGTGGGCGAATAACAAAGCAACCGGCTTTGATTTCAGCCTGAAAAGCCAGAGAGTAAGTCCCGACTTTTGGCCACCCAAGTTCTGAGAAACGAACGCGGTCCGACTGGGATTTATGCCGATTTGAGTTCCAGGGGATTCAGGCGTGACTCGCGGATCCCGGAGGTACAAAGTTCTGAGAAACTAACGTAGCGTGGCGTATGGATTTTTTAAATGCGATTTGAGTTCCGGAGATATCCCGGGCTAAGTCCCCCCGGTCAGGGTAAAACTCTCCCATATAGAGTGCCCCTGCACCTAGGAAAGTCTAGTTTTTCGACCCCAAACCCCCAGTAAGTGTGTCTTTTCATCTGTATTTTGGTGTTCCCTGTGTGTTGTTTTGCAGATTTTAACCGAAAAAAAAACCAAAAAATAATTTTCCCCCTCCCCCCGCTTCCCACACACCACCCCCTTATGACATTTATCCACTTAACCCACCCCCCTCTCTTTTTATTTCCCCCATAACCTTTTCTCTACCTTGTTTTGCTCAATTGAATGATCCTGGTAAAAAGTGTAAATACCTGTGACACTCGTACAAGGGAAAACCAGCGCTGCTTAACAACATGGGGTGGAGGTGAGCTTAAACACCCTGGGAGGAGGGCCAACACCAACCCCCAAACAACTGAGATCCAGTTTTGAAAATTAAAAATGAACCCACCACACACAATCCCGCAAGCTGCTAACCCCACCCACTACCACCTGGTAATATGGGAGAAGATGCCGCCTCAGTAACTGAGTATCACAATCCCTGCAGACCTATTGTATAACCTGCTCGGGGCAGAAAAAGGTGCATGACCAATGACTCTCGGTTGCCTTATGTTGATTGGTTCATGGGCAGGGAACCAACATACCCGCTTGGAAAACAGTGCACTGAAGTCTTTGTTTTTCCTTTTTTTTTTTTTGTTTCTTTTTTTTTAACAACAAATTGGTCTGGACGCCATACTTTACAGGTCTGAACAACCCCCTTTCTTTATTCATGCAGATAACGTGTTTTTTTTTTTTTTTTTTAAGAAAATGACTATTGAGCTCACAGCACCAGAGAAACACCCAGGTGAGCTCACAGCACCAGAGAAACACCCAGGTGAGCTCACAGCACCAGAGAAACACCCAGGTGAGCTCACAGCACCAGAGAAACACCCAGGTGAGCTCACAGCACCAGAGAAACACGCATTCCTCGGGTGCTGTAGCTCACCTGCGTGTTTCTTTGGTGCTGTGAGCTCACTGGGTTGTTCTCTGGTGCTGTGAGTTCACCTGCGGTGGTTTCTTCTTGGTGAGATGAGCTCACCTGCGTGTTTTTCTCTGGTGCTGTGAGCTCACCTGGGTGTTTCTCTGTGTGCTGTGAGCTCACCTTGGTGTTTCTCTGGTGCTCTGAGCTCACCTGGGTGGTTAGTTTCACTGGTGCTGTGAGCTCACCTGGGTGTTTCTCTCTCTGGTGCTGTGAGCTCACCTGCGTGTTTTCTTGGGCTGTGAGCTCACCTGGGTGTTTCTCTGGTGAGATGAGCTACCATGCTGTTTCTCTGGTGCTCGAGCTCACCTGCGTGTTTTCTGGTGCTGTGAGCTCACCTGCGTGTTTCTCTGGTTCTGTGAGCTCACCTGGTGTGTTTCTCTGATGCTGTGAGATCACCTGGGTGTGTTCTCTGGTGCTGTGAGCTCCCTGGGTGTTTCTCTGGTGCTGTGAGCTCACTGGGTGTTTCTCTTGGTGCTTGAGCTCACCTGTGTTTCTCTCTGGTGCTGTGAGCTCACCTGGGTGTTCTTGGTGCTGTACTCACCTGCGTGTTTCTCTGGTGCTGTGAGCTCACCTGCGTGTTTCTCTGGTGAGATGAGCTCACCTGGGTGTTTCTCTGGTGCTGTGCTCACCTGCGTGTTTCTCTGGTGCTGTGAGCTCACCTGGGTGTTTCTCTGGTGCTGTGAGCTCACCTGCGTGTTTCTCTGGTGCTGTGAGCTCACCTGCGTGTTTCTCTGGTGCTGTGAGCTCACCTGGGTGTTTCTCTGGTGCTGTGAGCTCACCTGCGTGTTTCTCTGGTGCTGGGAGCTCACCTGGGTGTTTCTCTGGTGCTGTGAGCTCACCTGCGTGTTTCTCTGGTTCTGTGAGCCTGCTGTTCTTGGTGCTGTGGCTCACCTGCTGTTTCTCTGGTGCTGTGAGCTCACCTGCGTGTTTCTCTGGTGCTGTGAGCTCACCTGCGTGTTTCTCATGGTGCTGTGAGCTCACCTGGGTGTTTCTCTGGTGCTGTGAGCTCACCTGCGTGTTTCTCTGGTGCTGTAGCTCACTGAGTGTTCTCCTGGTGCTGTGAGCTCACCTGGTGTTTTTCTCTGGTGCTCTGAGCTCACCTGGGTGTTTCTCTGGTGCTGTGAGCTCACTGGGTGTTTCTCTGGTGCTGTGAGCTCACGCGTGTTTCTCTGTCTGTAGCTCACCTGGGTGTTTCTCTGGTGCTGTGAGCTCACCTGAGTGTTTCTCTGGTGCTGTGAGCTCACCTGGGTGTTTCTCTGGTGCTGTGAGCTCACCTGGGTGTTTCTCTGGTGCTTGGAGCTCACCTGGGTGTTTCTCTGGTGCTCTGAGCTCACCTGCATGTTTCTCTGGTGCTGTGAGCTCAGTGCGTGTTTCTCTGGTGCTGGAGCTCACCTGTGACTATTGTGTGTATATAATATATAATATATTTGTTTGGGGGGGTAATCAGCCTAGCTACCCACCTAGTTAGATAGGGCATATTCTGTACTGTCTAGTATTCTCCAAAGTGGAGGCAGGTTTTTCTTTATGTTTGTGCTTACATTGTTAAAGGAACAGGCAATAAAGCCTTATATTAATTTCACTCTAAACCCGTCTCCATTTGTATATACTCGGCACCCATCTCTCACCTCTGTATTGTAACAATATTCTCCTGTATTTTACTGTACATAGCAGTACTGCTGGTTACAGGAATGTAGCGTGCATTACTTCCCTCACTGTCCCGTTAGCGCGGTCCTGATAATATGCTCTAATCTAACCCTGCTCTCCTCCACTCTGACACCACCGCTAACTCGTAATGCATGTCCCGACATAGCACGTTCGCGGGGTGAAATAACGCAAACTACTATATATATATATATATATATTTCAGATAAGTTACACAAATAATAGCAATTGCCGTGTGTTCCTTTTCATTAGGTGTCAGATAACTTTGCACTTAATAAAAACTAATTAGAATTGTTCTGTTGGTGAAGCCCGAGTCCGTTTTGAGCTTATACCATTATACTATTTCGTGTCTTTACTTGTACGCATGGACATGTCACGTTTTTCTTGTGGAAAGATCTGAACTTGAGACGTTGCATTTACAAAACCTGGAATATCAATGCCAGATCCCGGAAGAAGAATTTAACACTGTACCTGACTGGGCTTCTTCAGGGTCAATGTCTTCTGCAAAAGGGTCACAGGAAATTCCTCCAAAGACTTGATGGTACATTGAGCCACCACCGGCTTTCTCCCAAACTGACGATTGTCAATGATTTTCACAATGATCGGGGGACTGTACAAATCCTCTTTGGGTAATCTCTAGAGAAGGAAATGGAAAAGCAACTGTTTATAGATAGATAATTTAATCTAAAACTCAAGGACTCCACAGTCAAATAAGTGCCTTCATGAGCATCTAGCCCAATTTGATCCTATTATGGTCCTAAGCCTTCTTTCCCAGAAATCCCTGCTAAAGACCAATCCCTGCTAACTTCAATTACTTTCAACAAAAAAACATAACAATTATTAAATAAAATCACTAGTTACTTTCAACAAAACAATTTTAAAAAAAAGAATACCGTACAAAAGCTCGCAGAATAATGCGGAAAAATCACCTCTCAATCGCAGCAACATTTGTGAGAGCGAAATTGTGGGTAAGGAAGGTAAATAAGCGCTTACACCATATTATATCTATACATCTCTACATTTGTCTTTATTATGACGGGGTATTCGTAGATCAATTTTTTTGTTATTTCTAGTTACAAAAACACACTAACTATTGTTGCTTGGTTTGTGTCAATAATTCCAGTAGCACATTGGTATGCAAGAACAAGAAAGATAAGGATGGATCAGAGATGGGAACATGGAAGTCAAGGCCACGATTATATATTGTGATTGTGCCTGATAAATAATACAACAGACAAATTTTTGGAACGGGTAAAATGCTGTTTTCAGAACATGTACCAGGGTGAATTCTACTAAACTACTGAACTCTTAACATTGATTAAGGGGTGTCGCCTACATGCATGACTGATATGACTTGAATTACGTAGTGATTAACCAGTAGAGGTTTTGATTGCTTTCATACATTTCTTTGTAACAGTCTTTTCATCCTCGTTAGCTCTATACTTGTATATAGAAATAAAATTCTAAACTGGAAAAAACACAATCTGCTTGGATTTGTTATCGTCGCACCTTTAGCTACACTGCAGACAATTGTTTCTATTAACATAACCCTGGAGAAGGGGTTCTCAACTTCAGTCCTAAGACCCCTCCCAACAGGTCAGGTTTTCAGGATTTCCCAGCTCAGCACAGCGGTGCAGTCTTCGACTGAGCAACCGATTGAAGCCACCTGTGCTGAAGCAGGGATATCCTTCACAACCTGACCTGTTGGTGGCCCTTGAGGGCTGGAGTTGCCCACCCCTGCCCCAGCTCAAAGTCAAAACATGCCATTAAAGTAGAATTTCCTGAATATAAGGGATTGGGGATGTATTGAGTTATTGGGGTTTTTTGATTGGCATTAATGAGATGATCTCACCATTAACGAGAGTATCTAAGTGACACCAACACCATGACACTCGCTGCAGGATGAAGCACCTTTTCCCTATAAATAATCCAGCTGAGCTTTATCCAGGTGTGAAAACCCTACACATGTTTAGGATTTTTCGCTTTCTGGCTGTGGCTTATTAAACCCCCCAAGGCTAGATCAAATAATATGGCACCAACTGTATAAGTTGCAGGTGGAAAAAAAAATGATCTGCTGTTTCTTATGGCTACCTGATACATTACCATAAGCATAGATTTTTAGCGGTTTAGGTTTCTGCTAAGAGGAGCTTGTTTAGGGCAGTGCTGACGTTTTCTAGCTTCTCTCAACCTGCACCATACAGTCTATAAGAAACTTTCCTACTTCAAAATAGAAAGACGCATTTTCTATACTGCATGTTACTCCATACACGTCTCGTACTTTGTGGCAAACCTGGAAAACCAGTGATAAATGACCGTCTGCTGCTCCCTTACCTTCTAATATGTAAAACATATGCAAGCGTTCAAGGAGCACAGAAATATTGTCCTGTAAAATGTAGCTGACGCTCTGCCAAGATCTTTTTATGCCACCTGGACCTCAATACGATCCAAGCTCAAGGGCCTGTAGAAAAATCTGTTTATTGCATTACGAGTTCTTACCACTTCCATGAAGAGTACGCACACATCAAAGTGGGATTCTTCTTACATTTTTAATAACGCAGGACTGGATCATTCATCCCCACACTCCACAATAAGGCTTGGGGACGTCACACTGGCCAGCTGTAGCTCTTCAGGTTTCGGAGACCCCATGCCAAACCTGCAGGAAGCCGGGCAAAGAAGTGGTCACGCTCACGTTTTAAGGCTTATTTAAATACCAGTGAGGCCTCACCACAAAGCTCTGAAGCAAGTGAGCAAAGAATGAGTGCTATAATCTGGATGTGCTAATATAGTGTCACAATATCCCTTTTCCCCTTACCATGTTCACACAACATTGTGTAGCTCTGTGATATTAACAGTAGTTATTAGTTCAGTGACTTGGTTTTTTCTGCACTTCGGGCAATGTGTAGAAGATTTGGTTTTGCTTATTCACATTACCATGCGTTGCAACAGTTTCCAAGCACAGAAATGAAGAAGTGGAATCATTTTGGTAGAGATGCCGACATTTGTCTGTGGGACATCACCCCAAGAAGACACCGCTCACAGGACCCCCGATTCCCTTCCATCTCAGTGCCGACATTGCATTTGTGTTAATCCTCTGGTTGCCCAGTGGGGCCAAACTGGTTAAAAGTTAAGAAATGTTTAAAATGACTTTTTCTGTGTAAATTTTGGGAGCTTGGTAAATAGTATGTCAACTGTAAGATCTTCTTGTTTAAAAAGATTACCCTAAGCAAGGGTTTCAACTCCAGTCTCAAGATCCCCAACAGGTCGTTTAAAGATATCGCTGCTTCAGCACATGTGGCTCAATTAGTGGCTTAGTTGCAGACTGAGCCGCCAATTGAGCCACTGTGCTGAAGCCGGATATCCTGAAAACCCCACCTGTTAGGGGGCTTTGACTGGAGTTGAGAACCCCTGCCCTAAAGAATGAAACCGTTTGTACAATCAGGCCTGAATTCTGGGGACAGCAATTTCATCCTCTGGACACTTCAGCTTGGAGGTGTTATCTGGCTTTGTGCGAGAGGTTGTATACGACACACACAGTCCCTGCAAGCTTCAGCTTGATGTTGCAGGGACTGTGTATATTTTTAAGTGTAGGTTGGAAACAACGATTGGGAGGTTTGTGACCCTTCCTCCTTGGTTTAAGCTCACCCACCCCACTTTAATTGGCCAGTCCTGATATATACCTGTGATGACTAGTCTATTGGGAGAACTCTGTTCACAGAGGATATGAGACAACATATAA
>WSYH01001957.1:58900-100534 GCA_036426205.1 Ascaphus truei | reverse complement strand
AGACAGTTACAGACCCCGCGCTCTCTCCCGGCACACAGAACGTAAGAGACAGTTACAACCCCGCGCTCTCTCACTTGGCACACTAATGGTTGTGGAGAAGAGCGTGGCCTCTGTAACCACGGGGCTCCGTGCCGTGGCACCGATGGAACCACCACCAAGCCGGCCCTGCGGCACGAGAAGAGCCACCAGATTCTTTATCTAACCGCGCTACTATACGCAGGTCTCTGGCGGCGGGTCCGAGGCGGTGAGTGCTGGGTACGGCTGAGGAGAATTGCGTAACTTGTCCAGAAAGTATTTGAAGGGGAGACCGGCGCGACACCGCGCGCTACATCTGCACGCGCGGCACTTTTATATACTATATACTTCTACTTTAGACAAGGCCGCGGGTTCAGATCACAAGGTTATGATGGGTAACTAATTATATTTGGAAGCAGCTTAAGGTGTAATAAATACCATTGTAACAATTTAATTAACCACTTCTTTGCCGGACGGGTGATCGGCGCATTGCAACGTCGGGGGAGCATAATGGCAGCAAGGACCGAGCATCGGGGGGTCTACTCGTAACCACCCCCCAAAACGGGCGCCTCGGTATCACGTCGAGGCTTTTGGAATATATGTCTCTGAATATCGGCGTAACACGGCGCCGCGTGCGCAGAGCTAGGAAGCGATATACGAGGAACGGGGAAGAAATATATGGAGCTACAGACAACGCACTAAAAACGGTCGCTCTGTCAGTTAGTGGATCTCGCATGAAGTTCAACGTAACGCTTTTACCAACCTAAAATTCCTGCCGCAACCTCCGCCGCGCCTCGCCACAACCTCCGCCGCGCCTCGCCACAGCCTCCGCCGCGCCTCGCCACAGAACATTATCTGTAGGAGAAAAAAGAAATCTGTTTGTAATACATATTTGCTTGTGGATATTTACCCGGAAATGTTTGCATTTGTGAAATGTTTTATGTATATATGCGGTTACTTGTCACCTTCTTGAAACATCCCTTTCTCACCCAACCTAATCTAAATCTCTGTTTTTTTCTGCTCTCCTAACCCCGTTTTAGCCAGAGGTTCCTTTGTAAATCAGTATCGCCGACCTGAGGAAGAGAGGAGAACTCAGGACAAACTTTCCAATGATATAAATAGTTAGTCCAAATAAAAAAGGTGTCACCTAATACTGAAGTACTCATTTATTCTGCACTATCGCAACTGGACTAACACGACTATTTACGTTTATATATATATATATATACGTAAATAATCTTATACTATATTTGTGAAAGCACTGTATGCCTGTCTGCATGTCCTCTGTCCCTAGGGGAAATCTCATTGGTCCCTTGGCCCGCCCGCCCCCGCACACCTCTCATTGGCCTGAGGCGGAGTGACAGGCCAAAGGACAGACATACACAGACACACACACACGGTAGGGGGGGGTGTTACATACATTAGCAGCATGTATAACCCGGGGGGGTGGGGCTCACACTGTTAGCAGCACATCTCCCGGTCTCTTACCCGCCGGTACCGGAGGATCCACCTCTTTCTCCCCGAACATCAGCCTCCAAGTCATCGTGACCCGCGCGCACCTCCTCCTCTCCCCGTGTCTCCATGTTTCCCGCGCTTTCACCCTCCCCACCCCTCCCCCCCCGGCGCCGCTACAGTCAGCGGGGGAATGGAGCGAGCGCCCGGGACACTGCGGCACCTCCCCACGGCTCTCACCACACATAGGCCACTCCCTCACCCGGCGCTCTCGCTCACCCCACCCCCCCACCCACACACAGAGCACGCACTGTGCGTCTCTCCCCTCACACAGGGCGCTCCTCCGGCTGCCCATCCCCGAGGGCGCTCCTCCGGCTGTCTCCGCCTCTCCCCGCGAAAGGCACAGCACCTCCTCACCGGAGCATCTCAGCCTCTCCACTGAGGAGCCCGAGGTGGAGGAGGACGGCGGCCGGTACCCGTAGGAACAGGAGCGCGGCCGTGTGCAAGGTGAGGAAACGCAGGGGAATGGGTTATTTAACGCGTCCAACACTCACCCTGCCCTTTGCCCCCCCTACCCTCCCTGCCCCCCCTGCCCTCCCTCCCCCTTTGACCCCCCTGCCCTTTTGCCCCCCTGCCCTTTGCCCCCCTGCCCTTTGCCCCCCTGCCCTCCCTCCCCCTGCCCTTTGCCCCCCCCCACCCTTCCACTCCATGCCCCCTGCCCTTCCACGCCCGGGCAACTCCGGGTATATCAGCTAGTATATATATATAAAATTGCAAAACTAGTATAACCAACCTCACACTGATGAGACCCACTAGGGTTGAAACATGTCTGTGAGTGGTTTGACTGGCTTTTACATCTAATCCCATGCTGTGGTTGAAAGCTGTGTGAACAGCATTGCATTTGCTTATGTAACACAGTTCGCGCCCCCCCCCCAATCGCAGATAGGGTGCATGTGAGTGGAAATCTATATGTATTACCCGGTGCGGTGCTTTACCTGTCAGGTTCACAGGAGGCCTGAGCCTCCGCCAGTGAGAGCCTGGGGTTTATCCTCTGGAACGATACTCACAATGTACAGCGCCTCCACCTGTGTGGGATTCTAAGGGTAGAATGACCCGGACACAGGACCCACATACAGTAACCAATACACCGGAGTATATATAAACAGAGAAAAGACTGTCCCATGGGGTCCAAAAAACGGAGCACAGCTGTGAAAGAATGGGGGCTACAAACCAGTAAAGAAAGATTAAAATTACTTTATTAGGTGGTAAGTGAGGGGTACAGGGCTACTCTGACGCGTTTCGGGAACAAGTCCCTTTGTCAAAGAGTAAATTCGCGTCACTATAACCTCCCTTATAAATATGTAAACCTCCGCCCCCAATCATGACGTCACAGAGATCAAGTCTCGCGCGAATACCCCAACCGGCATATCCCATTGGTGGAAACTGACCACCAATTGGATGCCAGGCTGCGGACTCGCCTCTCGTGTAGGCTGGGGCTGCGGAGGAGTGCATGTTAGGGAGTATATAAAAGGAAACTTATCAAAATGTGGCGCTCTAAATTATCAGTTAATACACAGTGATACTGGTGCAAAATATATGCGAAAAAGTATATATATATATATATATAAACAGTGATACTTATACAAATCAATGGTAAGATGCAGCTGTGACCCGGTAGAGGTTGCTCGGTCAATCCTCGTGATATGGAGTATGAAGAAATGTCCGGGAAGCGCAATATGTGAAAAGAAATACAAGTCGTGATAGTGCAATATTGTTAAGATTAAGATCTGGATTTAATGTCTTGGCTCAATAGTTAATACTCACAAACGTGAGAGAATATAAGGCACATAAAGGTATCTTTTAAGATGCTGCTCACTCGGTGGACAGGAGATGCAGAACTCAATGTTCCCCCAGATATGTGGACTCCCAAGGACCTTAATAAAAGATACAACTGGACATAGTGCAGACCGTCTGTGCAATTTGAGTTCTGCATCTCCTGTCCACCGAGTGAGCAGCATCTTAAAAGATACCTTTATGTGCCTTATATTCTCTCACGTTTGTGAGTATTAACTATTGAGCCAAGACATTAAATCCAGATCTTAATCTTAACAATATTGCACTATCACGACTTGTATTTCTTTTCACATATTGCGCTTCCCGGACATCTCTTCATGTTAGGGAGTATAGAGGAATACAATAAACAACATAGCGAAAGATTAAAATTATATAGCGCAATGCTAATAATAGTAAAAACACGAACTAGGACCATGTTAAAGCAGTGGAGAAACAATTAATGGATGATTAATCAGTGCATAAATGTCTGTAGGCACGATTATTTAAATGGACATATTAAACCATAGGGTATACAAAATAATTTGTTTAAGTCCAAGCAGATAATGGATGAATATACTATTCAAAAGAGTCAATGCATTAAACAGTATGAGGTAGGTGTATTGAAGAATCTAAAGGACCTTATCTGTAGTAAAAAATACACGTGTATTAGTATAAACAATATACCCAAATATGCAAAACACTTCTGCAATAAAGCAATGTCATATGTGCAAAATGAAATAGCTTCAATAATACAATCAATATAGAGAACAATTGTAACCTGTATGAAACAGTAAATCTAATAGGTTATCTTCAATTAAATAGAAAAGCCATATGTAATAATCCAAAACAATAAATAAACATACAGAGTGCATAAATACACCAAAGGTATATATAAACAGTTTACTATAGAGGCGGATAAACATAACATATCACAATACATCAACTGTGAGTGTCACTCTGTAACACTGGCCTCACTGGGCCGTAACCCCACACCATAAATCAAGAGTCCCAAGAGTCCCAAGAGTCCCCCTCCCACCCAAGTGTGAGACAGCGCTGCCCACTAAGATGAGATGAGGTTGTTGCACTTGGTGACTTGACTGTACCTGCCGAGTGTGTCCACACTCAGGCATGCAGATGACCTTTACTTGGGATCCCATACCTGAAGGACGGTCCCACGTCGCGTCCACCTCTGTGATGGATGGCTCCCGCTTGGAGTGATCCACCTTTATAATGTCTCGGCTCCCGCTTGGAGTGATCCACCTTTATAATGTCTCGGCTCCCGCTTGGAGTGATCCACCTTTATAATGTCTCGGCTCCCGCTTGGAGTGATCCACCTTTATAATGTCTCGGCTCCCGCTTGGAGTGATCCACCTTTATAATGTCTCTTATCTCTGCTAATCAGCAGAGGATGATTCACCTTCACAGCAATGCCAGAAGATTCACGCTTCCTAGCTGGACCCTCACTTGTCTAACTCTACAGGACCCTGTCCATATCCTAAGGGGAGTCCCTGTAGCAACCACAAGCTGAGGTGATTTGGGGCCTAGCTGGAGCCTAAGGGGGATGTCTGGCCTAGTGCATGAGCCACTGGCTCCATACACATACCCACCCTCCCCTGTCTGTGACCCAGCTTCAACTAACTTACTCACTGCAGCACACAACAATGTATCCTTTCCTGCAGGGGAAGCTCTAAGCCCTATTGGCTTCTGTGGCATCATATGTGCTCCAGCCCCTGGGGCTGCTGGGAGTTGTAGTTCCCCATGGGCCTCTTTAGCATTAGGGCCGCGTGTGCTATGGGTACTGCGCATGCGCGACAATGTAATGGCAGCTGCCGCTTGCAACTGCGCATGCGCAACCATGTAACGGCCGCCGCTAGCTCTCCTGCCCATACGCGAGCTCAGGAAGGCCCTGCACTGTGACTCGTCGCTTCTGCGCATGCGCGAACCGCGCGCCAACCGCAACATGGCTGCCGGACACCTACGCATGCGTGAGCCTCCGCGAGTACTCTAAACATGGCGGCGCCCTACCTAAGATGTCACCGGGAGCCCCCGCGATGCACTCGCCCACCGCAGCTGCCCCCACCGGGATCAGGGTTAGGGAGGGAGAAACGAAGTACCGGGGAGCCAGAGGGGACCTGGCTACACTTATATGGGCTCCATGTGAATGGATATTCCAGGCAAAAGGTAACACATTGTGTGCTCATTTGCATGTCATTTCCCAGAATCCCTTGCTGCAGTGGAAGCACTGTATGCTGGGGATAATGGTGAAACAAAAGACAGGGGTGCCCAATGCTACTTCCAATTGACAAAACATATAGAGTAATAAGTATAAAGTTTAAATACTAATAATATTTACTTGGTTATTTAGTTAAACCCTTTGGCCAAAGCGTCATAAGCCTGCATACCAAACGTCAAGGTATAACCAAATTAATGCAGGTCCTACACTACACTGTGAACCCTTCCTTTTACCTCTGTATGAGGGGAAGCAACCACAGTGAGTCTTGTCCATATAGCAAAATGCCAGAACCTCTCAAGTTAAAAAAGGTGGGGAGCGGTGAGCTCTGGGAGGAGGGGCCACTTACCTCCAAACAACTGTTACCAGTTTGGAGTTAGAGCGTGCTGGGAATGTGTGTGATAATGGTGAAAGAAATGGGTGCAGACCTGCCTAAGACATATGAATGTGCTCACAAGGGATATTCTTTAATGGATATATATATAGATGTGTGTGTATGTGTATATATATATATATTTGCAAACACTGCACACGCGGTCTGTGTTCGGAGTATTCAACTGACCGGAGGACTGGCATTAATGTGCTGAGAGACTGGCTGACCGAGTGTAGCATTGTGGAAGTGCGACAGGAGTTTCCAACGGCTGTACCATACCCAGGCAGAGTATAAATATTGGACCCCTCAAACCCAGCTGATGTACCCCTTAGAGATTTCTCTCAAATGTTCAGTGTTTTTTTTGATTGTGTGATTCCTAGGGACTGCGTGTCATATTAAATGAACTTTATTTTTATACAGTTAAACACTATGGAGCCTGCGCTTCTCTTTGTGTTTTTTTTCTATATATATATATATATATATATATATATAAGAGAAAATACAGTAGCCACTTGTGAAACAGAGTATATAAAAGTGAAACATATTAAACTAGAATTAAAAAAATTAATATATAAAAAAATATATCAATCTAAAAAATAATTCTGTGCCAACAATAGTTAACAGACATAACAAACAGGAAAAAAGAAAAACAAAAATGTAGAAAGTCCAACCCTTCGTGCAAGTCCAGAAAAATTCAAATTAGGAACAAGATGATTTCCAGGGATCCAAGGCTGCTCTCAGAAGGAATAACCAATTCCAGCAGAAATCTATAGAAAGAGAAGAACAGAGAGCGCTGTGTCTCTGGTTGTAATGCGATTTCCAAGTTGTCAGCCTCAGATCAGCTCCATGCGCTCTCCGGCCGTAAAGTGCGCACTTGCGTGATGACGTAATGTCGCGGTGACGTACCCTGACGCGTTTCGTCACTACAGTGACTTTTTCCAAGGGAAATCGCATTACAAGCAGAGACACGGCGTTCTAATCCATCTAGAGCTGCTGGAGGTGAACTGGATTGGATCGATCCATTGGTGTGATCCAGGACGGTGCTGCCCTGTTGGTGGTGATTATATCACAAACTGCTTAATATTCTTTTACTTTTGTGAGTGTCCTTAATCCCCTTGTCCTCTTTTTAATATTAAATTTACCTTTTTACACTATGGGACGTGCGCCTCTGTTCTTCTGTTTCTATAGATTTTAACATTGTAACATCGCCGGAAGAAGAGATCAGTGTATCTCGAAAGCTCGCACAAATAAAAGCATTTCGTTAGCCACAGAACGGTATCATCTATTTATTTTTTGATTTGAGTACATATATATATATATATATAACAAAAAACAAACAAAAGCGCAAGCTCCATAGCACGGAACTGAGTAAAAAATAAGGTACATTTATTTAAAAAATCAGCAACCCATAAGAATGTGCACTTACAGGATTTCAAACAGAACCATTCGTGGGAGAGAAATCTCTATTGTGGTCATCTGTGGTGGTAGGGTGAGTCCCAGGTTTGCAGAGTGGATGTAAACAGCCCAGGTTCACCATGAACTCCTATCCCGAATTGGCAGCAAGATTAGTTAGTTATTTTTTCGTTATTTTTTAATGTAACAATTGTTGTTATTATATGTAATTAGATATAATTTTAATTAATGCACTATGTGAATTATCAATTTAATAATTTTTGTTAGTACATAAAATGTAAAGATTCCAAAAGTGGTTGGCTATACCACTTCCCTTAAAGCTGCAAAGACGCTCCCTGGATCTTCTATTGGGACTATATTTCTCTCTGGATTTTTTGGTTGAGTGAAACATTCATTTTGGATTTTTCCTTTTTTTTTTTTTTCACTATCACGTTATGGCTTGTAGATATTATTAGGTTAAATTGTGGTAATTTTAATTTATTTTAATATTTTAAATATGTTTTATAATTTATCATTTATTAGGGTTATTTCATATCCTCTTTAGCGCTACTTAATTTTTGTGTTGTCTATATATATATATATATATATATATATATATATATATATAGCATAGTTACCAGTCCGTGAACTAATAAAGGAGACAGCATACAGCAAGGGGTAGTCCAAAAAAAGATGTATTCAAAACATACTGTTACACGAATGCCAACGTTTCGGTCCCACAGGGAGACCTTCCTCAGGGCCTGCAACCACCAACTGTGAGTGACCCACCTATATACCCCACCCTAAGTGCACATAAACCACATACAACCAATCACCAGCACCCAATCCATGTAACAATGCACCTCACCTGGCGATCTCCAGCTACAACCAATGTGCTGCAATTAATGTGTCTAAGGCACTCCCCCAACACAGGGGATTCAATGAGCTACTCAGAACGGGCCGTTCTGACGTCACCATCCAGCGACCCATGCTGTCAGGTGCAATGCAGGCCCCATTGCACACGCGCGAGCGAATGGGCATACATGCCAAGGAACCTCCATTGTTCTGCTTTCGACGTGGGCCCAACATAGGGGACATGGTCACTGGCTCGGATCCTGTAGACAAATACGCTACCTCCAAAACCTGGCTGGCTAAGAAACCCGGGTCTTATCGCTGCCACGGGTGCACAAACTGCCAGTTTATGCCGCTGGGATCGAGTTATAACCATCCACACACCGGCAGGTCCATTAAACTCAAACAAGCGCTAAACTGTGACTCCAAATTCGTTATCTATTACATCAAATGCCCGTGCGGACTCTTGTACATTGGCAAGACCGTACGAATGCTTAAAGAAAGAATGGCGATGCATCGGACGACAATCAGAAAAGCTATAGCGGGTGGGCCTGATGACATGGACCTAAAATGCCTTCCGGTCGCCAGACATTTCAAGGAAGCGAGACATTCCCTGGCAACACTCAGGTGTATGCCCATTTTGCAGGTCCCGATACCTCCACGGGGAGGAGACATGGGCAGAACCTTGCTACAGCAAGAGGCCAGGCTTATCTTCGAACTACGGACGGTGGCTCCCGGTGGCCTCAATGAAGAGTTGAAATTGGGGTGCTTTCTGTGACATTGATGCGCGATTTACCTTCATTGCATGCGCTTGTTGTGTTTTGTTTAACAGCATATTTGACTACCAGTGATCCCATGTATTTTCCATCGCTGCACTTTATTTGCACACCTGTATGTTCACTGTTGTTTTTGTGTTTATGTCCCAGAAACTATGCATTTCCACACCTGGTTATAATTTCTTTCACGTTGTTATTATGTATCTGAGATCTCCTGTCTTCAGCTTAAACTGCCTGTAGTTGTTCCTATATCCCTTTTTTCCCCTCACGTCTCCTGACCCTGCATGCTTGTGCAATGCTGTTCCCAGTGGCCAATCAGTGCTAATGCGCATGCGCAATGCTACTAGCTGGCGTCCGTGGTTGCCAGGGCATTCGCTGATGCTCATTGCGGCTGGTGACAGCTCGCAGTGGAATCTGCCCTATTGGCTGCTCGGCTCGCAGCAGCCTTGTTCGCGCGTGCGCAGTGGGGCCTGCATTGCGCCTGACAGCATGGGTCGCTGGACGGTGACGTCAGAACGGCCCATTCTGAGTAGCTCATTGAATCCCCTGTGTTGGGGGAGTGCCTTAGACACATTAATTGCAGCACATTGGTTGTAGCTGGAGATCGCCAGGTGAGGTGCATTATTGCATGGATTGGGTGCTGGTGATTGGTTGTATGTGATTTATGTGCACTTAGGGTGGGGTATATAGGTGGGTCACTCGCAGTTGGTGGTTGCACGGCCCTGAGGAAGGTCTCCCTGTGGGACCGAAACGTTGGCATTCGTGTAACAGTATGTTTTGAATACATCTTTCTTTGGACTAACCCTTGCTGTATGCTGTCTCCTTTATTAGTTCACGGACTGGTAACTATGCTGTCTATCTCTATGGGACTAGCATCTGCCTATGCTTTGTATTAGTGTGCTGACATGGCCCTCGATTTCCCTCTTATATATATATATATATATATATATATATATATATATATATATATATATAAAAATAAACAACAAGAAATATCCCTATAAGGAGCACACAGGTATACTGAATAAGTAACAAAGTTTATTAAAATCCATAAAAACAGGGGAGAAAGAAAATAAAATGGAGGAAGACAGACACCTTAAATCGGAAGGGATAGGGACTGAGCATCAAATTGACTGTACACAGTGTCTGAAAAAGTGATAATCGGAACACTATATCCAAAACCACACACGGGGTCCAATGATGGGAGTGTGCATGGACTTATGGCAACCAAGGAAGGAAAAAGGGGTAAATACATAAATATATCAGCACGTGCAAAGTAAGTTGTTAATTCCAAGAATACCTGAATGCCAAAATTAAAAAGAACATGCAACACATCAAACATGCAGGAACAGCAGCAGAAAAATGGAACAACTCATTTCCAAATGCAGAACGGTGATTTTGAAAGCAAGTCAAATAATGCGATGAAGATGCACGGACTCTTCCAACAGCCTGCAGTTCCTACGCATGAAATATAAAGTCCAAAAGAGTCAAAAAGTCCGATACATCACCAATGCACAAAGATAGTGGTGAATCCTATAGGTGGTCCCTGGTGTCAGAGACTAGGTGTGGAGTCCCCCTGCCAAGCTCCCACTGGGAGTATAGGTCCTGATGACTACTCCATGTTTGAATAAAGTTACCTGATTTTACAGTATTATGCTGAGGAGCTGGCGCTTCTCTTCTTTTGATGTATGTATGTACTGCACCGACACACTTTATTCGAGCAAATACCCAGTATGTACCTGGCAGATACCTGGAATGCGCCGCTCCTCACCTCTGACAAGCCCCGTTGCATTTGCCTTCCCAGCCTGGGTTCATGCCTGGCTGACGGGCGGCTGATCTGTTAAATAATAATGATTAGGATTTAATAGGCTGCAATGCTTCGCGTGTCTACCAGATGGCATAAATTCATGAATTGTAATGCAGTATATATATATATATACTGTGCAGTATTGCAGCCAGCAGGAATAAAATGCTTCAATCCCTGCCTGGAAAATAACCCAATGTACTCGGGCAGAAAACAGTCACAAACCTCAATACACCCGGGTATACCCGAATTCGTGGGACTAGCCAAGCTCGAATAAAGTGTGTCGCCAGTGTATATGTATAACCTTGGCTGTGCTCAAAGCTGTGACCATGCAGCAAACTTAAGCCTATAGGGAACCATGTTAAAAATGGTTTTTGAAGCAAAAAGTAGCACTGTGTGCTCATTTACATGTCATTTCCCAGAATCCCTTGCTGCAGTGGAAGTGCTGTGTGCTGGGTGATAATGGGGAAAGGCGGGGTTGCAGACCTGCCTAAGACATGCAGATGAGCATACAGTTGTATTTACATTTGCATATTTGCTTTGCTGTGGAGGGTTTTTGTCACTTTTTTTACTCACCATAACTTAATTCAGTACATACATACATACATACATACATACATACATACATACATACATACTACATTAAATTACATAATACATAACAGAACAGAATACAGACATACATAACAGTACAGACAGACATACAGACATATGTTTCTACGAGTTCATTTTGGATAGCTGTGCTCGGTTTTAATCCTATTGGATTTCTGCTTCTATATACATACACAGACATCCTTATTAAAGGTCTAATATTAGTGAAGTGTGTAATGGGTTAATCTTCTTTATG
This sequence comes from Ascaphus truei, assembly GCA_036426205.1. Lineage (NCBI taxonomy): Eukaryota > Metazoa > Chordata > Amphibia > Anura > Ascaphidae > Ascaphus > Ascaphus truei. The sequence continues at coordinate 88,960 of WSYH01001957.1, read as the reverse complement.
GATGGTTAGACATACTGTAACCTATGTTTTTCGCGCGCGAGTCAGCAGGGTTGTATTTTTTTTATTCTCTTTATTTATATTTCAGTATTTTAAATAGGGCCAGCAAGGAAAAAGGGGGAACATTGGGGACATCCAAAGAAAGAAGAGGAAAAGAAACAGTGGCAATTATGTACCCACATATATATATATATATGAACCATGCAGAAGTCTTAAGCTAGAGGGGACCATGTTATGGTTTTGAAGCAAAAGGTGGCACTCTGTGCTCATTGCATGCCCATTTCCCAGAATCCCTTGCTGCAGTGAAAGTGCTGGTGATAAGTGATGTGAAGGCGGGTGCAGATCTCTAAGACATGCAAATGAGCATACAGTAATTTTCCATTTTATATATACTGTATATTATATATATTATTAGATATATATATTATATATATATATATTATATATATATATATACTAATCATAGAAATTCTCATATTTCCATTTTTCTCTTTTAACACACCGTTCTTAACCCTTTATTCTGCACAAAAAAAACAGCCTTGTAAGTCCGTGCGCGTAACCCGGCCTCATAAGATTGTCAGCAATCGGCAAAATTCTTGCCAATGTCGCTGACGCGGCTCAAGTCAGTTTTGAACAGAAGACTTGTCGGAAGGGGTTAATGTGACCGTTGAATAAGTTGAGGACTAAGTTAGACAATGCCGGAAAGGGATTGTGGTTACAAAATGTTTCACAGCTTGGTCCCAGGGGTCAAGGTCAATGCCTGAGCCAACAAAAAGAATTTTTCCTGGTCAAAAAACATAATTTATTACCAGTGCACTTTAAGGGTGCAGAGGGGACCCCCACATTGATCAACCGGTGTCACTCTCCCGGCGTGTACACAACACTCGTGCTGTGTTTGGTTTAGGTTTAAATCATATATGAACCTCACAGAGGGTGGCCCAGGGGAGACGGAAGGATTATATTTGATCTCTGAGTGTGTTTCAAGTGGTGTTTTTGAATGCAAACAAAATATGTCAGTGACCGTCCAGGCAGATGCAGAATGACCAGCTCTGCTGAGCTTCGGGGGGCAAGGGCGGGTTGGGGGGGGCCGCGGGGTGTAGGGTAGGAGAGAGAAGGAGGGCGGTGTGGGGAGGTCGGTTACTGACGAAAGAAAGGGACAGCGCAGTCAGTGAGACTGGGATACAGAGAGACAGAGGGCCTGTCCTGTACCAGACACCACCGCGCACTGTTATAACATGAACAGCATGCGGCTTGCTGCTTACACATTACGGGCTGCCTTCTTGCACGTCAAAGGGCACCATCCCCAAATTTACGGCTTGATGCTCGGAAACTCTGTCCCCTTCAGTGTTAATACAGGGTGACCAACTCCAGTCCTCAAGGGTCACCACCAACAGCCAGGTATTAGGGATATCCCTGCCCATCAGCACAGGTGAACTCATGTGACTGGCCTAAACCTTGCTGTTGGTGGTGGGCGCCTTGAGGACAGGAGTTGGCCAGCACTGGTTTAAACTTATCATTGCTTGAGATTCCATCGCGGTGTCACACACACAGTTCTTACACGGCGTATGGTCATCTAAACTCACCCCCTAGTACACTTTAATGCACACTCTGTCTTTTCTGTTACACACCACCATATGATATTGTGTATAAATCTGCTTTTCCGTGGAACTGTACGTGAAGCTTTGCCCAACTCTCGATTTCCGGCCGTGTTACCGTGGCGCGATTAAAACAAAAGGTAAGTGGTAATATATTTACTGCTTTTTCTTCGTTTATTCCGCTTAACAGGGATAATAACGCCTGCTACATCCGGTACATGTATGTATGCATGCACATGTACCGTATGTATTTGTATGTATGTATGTATGCATGCACATGTGTACATGTGCATATGTGCGTTTGGAAAGCTGTCTATGTATCTATCTTTTAGCATTGACTTCCTATTCTTTACCTGAAAAACGCCCTTATTTTTTGTTACACCAAATTGGCACAGTATATACAAATATGACTTTGAGGCCAATTAAAACCCCGCCTCACTATACAGTACTTTACACAAAGATTTTCCTTGCGATCAATCATTTTAACCAAAAAAACATATACTTCAAGTGCTCTCTCACCATTTCCCTGAAATAACAGATCTAAAAAAAAACAATAGAATAATAATAGTTGATACCGTGTGGCGTTCGCGTGTTTGCGTGTGGGTGCGTGTGCGTGTTTCTTGCAGGTGGAGACCGGCTGTTTTACTGGCTGTTAGCCTCACTCCTATTCAATTAAAAAAAAAAAAAAAGCTAGTTTTCAAAAATAATGATTTGCTTATTTAAGGTAAGATCGGAATAAGCATCAGAGCCAAAACAAAGCAGGGATTCTTGGTATTTTTTATAAGCGGAAGCCACTGTCCAAACTCTTATCTAGACAAGTCCAGATGTTTTGCACTGATGTCAGCAGAGAGTTTGAGAATTGTTCAAGGTTTTCTGGCAGCGGTAGGTATCCAGTTAACACAGTTAGCTAGACAGACGAGGCTGCATTACATTGCTTTGCCAGAGAAGTGGTTTCATTCCTATAAATATGAATATGATGAAAAGTCCATTCCTCTACCTCTCCACTCCCTCTTCCGCACTCACCCCGTGCTGCTCGACTTACTATTTTTTGCCCTAAGGTGCTTCCTGACTTTGAGAAGTGTCTCTGAGTGTCTCGCACAGAAGGGGCTTTTCCAGCCGCACGAAAGACTGAAATCCACCCTTTTTTATTCGGGGTTCCCTGTAATGAGGGGTTGGTTTGTGACAGTTCATGGCATTGTGCATATACAGAAATACACCGCTATAATTACGCGCTGAAGGCCGCAGCCTAACGTGTGTGTTCGGTGGTGTAAAAAGGGTGTTGGTCGAATGCGGTCGAACAGAAAAGATTAGGGTCCCTCTCTTTCTATAAGGGACGTGTTAACTGGAATCTAATCTGTGTTATGAGTCGAGGAGGCAGGTTGTGTGTCGAGAGCATGGAGTACCCAAGTGTGTGTCGGTGAGACAGACTTATTCCCTGCTGGGAAGGTCTTCCCCGTGTGGAGAAGACTTTTGTCTCATTCTTTGGAGTGACGACGATCTTCTCTAGCATGTTAAACAGGACCAGGGAGAAGGGACACCGCAAGATGCTACACTCATAAATAGGCCTTTCTTACTAAAACTTGTGCCGAGCTGTAGCACACCTTCACTTAATCCACTGTCTTAGCACTGTTTAGTTAACCATCCTGCCTGGTGTACTTAGCCCTGTATTTTGAGCCTCCGGCTAGCAGTCAACACCTTTCCTAAGGGCACCGCCGCCGCAGTTTAATCCTAGTGAAGCGCTGGAATACTCCTCCGTTCTACTCGGGATAGACAGAAGGCTATTTTATAAAGGCAGCATTGATACTCTAGATTTACTTCAAGGCTGCAGATTAACCAGTGAGTAAGTGCCATACTGAGAAACGGTGACGCCTCTTCCACAAGGGGTGTCCACACTGAACTCAAGCACCAAACGCGCCCAGTGTGAAACCAAAAGGGGCCCATTTAGGATATTGCGTCAGTGTACCGTGTGCGGCATTGACTCTGACATGGAGTGTGTATTTAGAAGAGAGTCTGAATGCACCTATTAATGGGATGTATCAATCTCAAGTCTTTCTCCAGGGTTTTCAGTTCTCTCTACTTTGTGTGCTGAATGAACGTCAAGGTCTAACTGGGCATCATGCCACCGCAACATTCCTACGTCAGCGCCTTAAGTACATACGTTACGTGTGTGCAGGCACTGTCGGGTGACTACAAATGAATTAGTGGGATAATACAGCCTGTCCGATAACAGCACATGACGCCCTGGTCTTTTAAAGTCGATACCAATCTCTTGGCGTCCGGTAGCGTGAATTTCTGCAATCTGTGCTCGGCAGCCTTGAAGCAAACGGTCCTTCCATATCTAGGCCCGCCGAGGTTTTCTCTCACAAGGGCCCAGCCTCATTACTCTGGCACGTTCTAGGCGTGTGCCTGGAGCGAGTGTGGTCTTTCTCCTCCGCGTAGAGTGCGCCCGTTATTGTCCATCTGCCGTCATTTATCCACAAGTCCCTGACTCCGAGACCCTGTCCTGAACTTTCACGCGCCCCATAAATTAATTAGCACTTTCAAGTGACCGTAACCTTGTTACTTGCATACTCAATGCCATGCAAGGTTTCCCCAGCCCTCTGCTAGTACTCTCTGCTTCTTCAAGATTACAAATGAAGTCAGGAACATCTGTGATCTGCACCCTTCGGAGAACGCTAACATCTTAACTACATCGGAACAAAGAGCAATATTTATATTCTGAGGCGGTTGACTGTATGGCTGTTGTTTCTTGAGTGCCTTCTTCTTTCAAGGATAATCTTTATTTACTAAGCTTTATATATTCATATAGCTGAGTCTTCTAGTGCATTGAACAGCGTTCATCTCAAAAAAGAATAATAAGTGTTCACCTCTATCCACTTAATAGGAATATGAGCAGGCATGGACTCAGCACCTTGACTTATATATTTTTTTTTTTATTGGTTTTAGAATCACAGTATCATAAAAATATATGTAACCCTCCCTGTCCGGCTCCTAAGGAGTTTACACAAACTGTCTTTATCTTGGCTTGCTCAGAGTTTGGGTACCTTGTCTATGGCTGCGAATCCGTGCAGACCCGGGTGTGTCTAACGCCATGATGGGCGTTGGTAATGCCATGATGGGCGTTGGTAATGCAATGATGGGCGTTGGTATGCAATGATGGGTGTTGGTAATGCATGATGGGCGTTGGTTTAAGCAAGTGTGGCGTTGTAATGCAATGATGGGCATGTATGTACTGAGGGCGTTAGGTAATGCCATGATGGGGTTGGTAATGCAATGATGGGACGTTGGGTAATGCAATGATGGGCGTTGGTAATGCAATGATGGGCATTGGTAATGGCAATGATGGGCGTTGAATGCAATGATGGGCCATTTGTAATGTACTGATGGGCGTAGGTAATGCCATGATGGGTGTTTGGTAATGCAAGATAGGCGTTGGTAATGCAATGATGGGCGTTGGTAATACAATGATAGGCATTGGTAATGCAATGAGGGGCAGTGGTAATGCAAGATGGGCATTGGTAATGCAATGAGGGCGTTCGGTAAGGCAATGATGGGCGTTGATATGCACATATGGACGTTGGTAAGGTAATGATGGGCGTTGGTAATGCCATGATGGGCATTGGTAATGAAATGATAGGCGGTTGGTCATGCAATGATGGCCGTTGGTAATGTAATGATGGGCGTTGGTAATGCATGATGGGCGTTGGATGCAATGATGGCCGTTGGTTAAGGCAAGATGCCGTTTGGAAGGCAATGATGGGCGTTGATAATGTAATGATGGGCGGTGGTAAGGCAATGATGCGTTGGTAAGGCAATCAAATGATGTGGCGTTGATATGCAATAGGGAGGCTTGGGTAATGCAAGGAGGCGTTGTAGCAGATGGGAGTTTGTGTAAGGCAAATGATGGGCGTTGGTGGTAATGTAATGATGGCGTTGTAATGCAATTTGGTAATGCATGATGGGCGTGGTATAATGATGGCGTTGGTAAGGCAATGATGGCCGTGGTATGATGATGGTAATGTAAGGGCGTTGGTAATGCATGATGGGCGTTGGTATAGCATGATGGGCGTTGGTAAGGCAATGATGGGAGGTCTCGATAATTGCTAGGGAATGATGGGCGTTTGGTAATGTAATGATGGGTGGTAATGCAAGATGGCGTTGGTAAGCAATGATGGCTGTTGGTAAGGAACAATGATGGGCGTTGGTTAACATGCAATGATGGGCGTTGGTAAGGCAAGGATGGGCGTTTTGATAACTGCAATGAGGGCATGGTAATGTAATGATGGGCACCGTTGGTAAAGGCAATGATGGGCCCTTGTGTTGGTAAGCTAATGATGGGCCGTTGGTTAATGCCAATGCTGGGAGTTTTAGGCATGGTAATGGTCTGACTGGATAGGGTCCGTTGGCTGTAATGCAATGTATGGGGCGTTCCGTAAGCATGACATGGCGTGTAAGCCGCATTCTGGTTGTAATGAGGCTGTTTAGCAGTGATGGGCGTGGGTAAGGCAATGATGGGTTCTCTGCTTGTTCCCGGTCTGGGTTCTAGGGGTGGGGGGGGGGGGTGTTCTGTGGTCCAGCATTTCGTGATGGGTTCGTCCGTCGGGGTCGCAGTTTGGGTTTGATTGTTGGTGACTAAACGACCTTAGCAGGGCACACTTCATACATACATACATACATACATACATACATACATACATACATACATCTGTTTCTACGAGTTCATTTTTGGATAGCTGTGCTCCGGTTTTAATCCTATTGGATTTCTGCTTCTATATACATACACAGACATCTCTTATTAAAGGGTACTAATATTAGTGAAGTGTGTAATGGGTTTAATCTTCTTTATGGATGGTTAGACATACTGTAACACTAATGTATTTTCGCGCGCGAGTCAGCAGGGTTGTATTTTTTTTTATTCTCTTTATTTATATTTCAGTATTTTAAATAGGGCACAGCAAGGAAAAAGGGGGAACAGTTGGGGACATCCAAAGAAAGAAGAGGAAAAAGAAACAGTGGCAATTATGTTACCCACATATATATATATATATAGACCATGCAGCAAGCTTAAGCCTAGAGGGGACCATGTTAATGGTTTTGAAGCAAAAGGTGGCACTCTGTGCTCATTTGCATGTCATTTCCCAGAATCCCTTGCTGCAGTGAAAGTGCTGTGTGATAATGGTGAAAGGCGGGGTTGCAGATCTGCTAAGACATGCAAATGAGCATACAGTAATATTTCCATTTTATATATACTGTATATATATATATATATATAATCAATATTCTATATAGTAAGATATATATAATATAATATAATCCTTAAGAATTCCATATTTCATTATTTCTCTTTTCAAAACAGAGGAAAGACCGGTTCTAACACCTTTATATTCTGCCCAAAAAAAAAAGAAAAGAAAAACAGCCTTGTTAAGTCCGTGCGCGTAACCGGCCTAAGAGATTGTCAGCAATCGGCAAAATTCTTGCCAATGTCGCTGACGCGCTCAAGTCAAGTTTTGAACAGCAGATGTCGGGAAGGGGTTAATGTTGACCGAGTTGAATAAGTTGAGTTGAATAAGTTAGACAATGCCCGGAAGAGGGATTTGGTTACAAAATGTTTCACAGCTGGGTCCCAGGGGTCAAAGGTCAATGCCTGAGCCCAACAAAAAGAATTTATTCCTGGTCAAAAAAACATAATTTATACCAGTGCACTTTAAGGGTGCAGAGGGGGACCCCCACATTGATCAGACCGGTGTCACTCTCCCGGCGTGTACACAACACTCGGCTTGTTTGGTTAGGTTTAAATCAATAATGACCTCACAGAAGGGTGGCCAGGGGAGACGTGAAGGATTATATTTTGGCCTCTCGATGTGTTTCAAGTGTTGTGTTTTGAATGCAAACAAAATATGTCAGTGACACGTCCAGGGCAGAATGACCAGCTCTGCTGAAGCTTCGGGGGGCCTTCGGAGGGCAGAGCGGGGGTGGTGGGGTCGGGGCCGGGGGGGTAGGAGGAAGGAAGGAGGGGGTGGGGATGGTTGGCTCAAAGAAAGGGACAGCGACAGTGATGACTGGGGATACAGAGAGACAGATGGCCTGTCCTTACCAGACTACACCGCGCACTGTTTAAACTGACATCCATGCGGCTTGCTGCTTACACATTACGGGCTTGCCTCATTGCCCGTCCCAAGGCACCATCCCCAAATTTATCGGTTGATCTCGGAAACTCGGTCCCCTTCAGTGTTTAAATCAGGGGTGTACCAACTCCAGTCCTCAAGGGTCACCACCAACAGCCAGGTATTAGGGATATCCCTGCTTCAGCACAGGTGAACTCATCAGTGACTGGCCTAAACCTGCCTGTTGGTGGTGGCCCTTGAGGACAGGATTTGGCCAGCACTGGGTTTAACTCTATCATTGCTTGAATTCCATCGCGTGTGTCACACACACAGTTCTTACACGGCGATGGTCATTAACTCACCCGCCTAGTACACTTTATGCACTCTCTGTTCTGTTACACACCCACCACACATATATTTGTGTATAAATCTGCTTTTCCGTGAACTGTACGTAAGCTTTAGCGCCAACTCTCATTTCCGCTGTGTTACCGTGAGCGCGATTAAAACAAAACGGTAACGTGGTAAATATTTACTGCGTTATTTCTTGTGTTATTCCGCGTTAACAGGGATAATAACGCCTGCTACATCGGTACACAGGTATGTATGCATGCACATGTGTACTGTAGGTATGTATGTATGTATGTATGTTGCATGCACATGTGTACAGTGCATATGTGCGTTTGGAAAGCTGTCTATGTATCTATCTTTGTAGCATTGACTTCCTATTCTTTACCTGAAAACTCGCTATTTTTTTGTTACACACATTGGCACAGTATACAAATCATGACTTTGAGGCCAATTAAAAAGCCCCTCTCACTATACATACTTTACACAAAGATTTTCTTGCCATCAATATTTTAACCAAAAAAACATATACTTCAATGCTTCATCACCATTTCCCTGAAATAACAGATCTAAAAAAAAACAATGAATAATAATAGTTATAGTTATACCGTGTGCGTTCGCGTGTTTGCGTGGGTGCGTGTGCGTGTTTTCTTGCAGGTGGAGAACCTGTCTGTTTTACTGCTGTTAGCCTCACTCCTATTCAATTAAAAAAAAAAAAAAAAGCTAGTTTCAAAATAATGATTGCTTATGTTAAGGTAAGATCGATAACGCATCAGAGCCAAAACAAAGCAGGGATTCTTGGTATTTTTTATAAGCGAAGCCACTCGTTCCAAACTCTATCTAGACAAGTCCAGATGTTTGCCTGAGTCAGAAGAGTTTGAGATTAGTTCAAGTTTTCTGCAGCGGTAGGTATCCAGTTAACCATTAGCTGACCGACGAGGCTGCATTACATTGCATTTTGCCAGAGAGTGGTTTCATTCCTAATGAAATATTGAATATGTATAGAAAAGTCCATTCCTCTACCTCTCACATCCCTCTTCCGAACTCCACCCCGTGCTCTGCTCTGACTTACTATTTTGCCCTAAGTGCTTCCTGACTTTGAGAAGTGTCATCTGAGTGTCTCGCCAGAAGGGGCTTTTCCAGCCGCACCGAAAGACTGAAATCCACCCTTTTTTATTCGGGTTCCCTGTAATGAGGGTTTGGTTTGGTGACGTTCATGCATTGTGCATATCAATACAACAAAACCGCTATAATACGCGCTGAAGGCCGCAGCCTAACTGTGTGTTCGGTGGTGTAAAAAGGGTGTTGGTCGACATGCGGTCGAAAAAAAGATTAGGGTCCCTCTCTTTCTATAAGGGACGTGGTAACTGGAATCTAATCTGTGTTATGAGTCGCAAGGGGCAGGTTGTGTCGAGAGTATGGAGTACCCAATTGTGTGTCGGTGAGACAGACTTATTCCCTGCTGGGAAGGTCTTCCCGTGCTGGAGAAGACTTTTGTCTCATTCTTTGGAGTGACGACGATCTTCTCTAGCATGTTCCAGGACCAGGGAGAGGGCACCGCAAGTGCTACACTCATAAATAGCCTTTCTTACTAAACTACTGTGTGCCGAGCTGTAGCACACCTTCACTTAAATCCACCTGTCTTAGCACTGTTTAGTTAACCATCCTGCCTTGTGTACTTAGCCCTGTATTTTGAGCCTCCGCTACAGTACAACACCTTTCCTACCAGGGCAGCCGCGCAGTTTAATCCTAGTGAAGCGCTGGACATACTCCTCCTTATACTCGGGATGCAGAAGGCTATATTTATAAAGGCAGCATTGATACTCTAGATTACTACTTCAGGGCTGCAGATTAACCAGTGAGAAAGTGCCATACTGAGAAACGGTGACGCCTCTTCCACAAGGGGTCGCCCACACTGAACTCAAGCACCAAACGCGCCATGTGTGAAACCAAAAGGGCCCATTTAGGATATTTGCGTCAGTGTACCGTTGGCGGCATTGACTCTGACATGGAGTGTGTATTTAGAAGAGATCTGAATGCACCTCTATTAAATGGGATGTATCAATCTCAACTTCTTTCTCCAGGGTTTTCAGTTCTCTCTACGTGTGCTGAATGAACGTAAGGTCTAACTGGGCATCATAGTCCCACCGCAACATTCCTACGTCGCGCCTTAAGTACATACGTTACGTGTGTTCAGGCACTGTCGGGTGACTACAAATGAATTAGTGGATAATACAATACAGCCTGTCCGATAAGCGCACATGACCCCTTGGTCTTTTAAAGTCGATACCAATCTCTTGGCGCCGGTAGCGTGAATTTCTGCAATCTGTGCTCCGGCACCTTGAAGCAAACGGTCCTTCCATATCTAGGCCCGCCGAGGTTTTCTCTCACAAGGGCCCAGCCTCATACTCTGGCACGTTCTAGGCGTGTGCCTGGAGCGAGTGTGGTCTTTCTCCCCGCGTAGAGTGCGCCCAGTTATCGTCCATCTGCCGTCATTTATCCACAGAGTCCCTGACTCCGATACCCTGTCCTGAATACTTCACGCCGCCCCATAAATTTATAGCATTTCAAGTGACCGTAACCTTGTTACTTGCATACTCAATGCCATGCAAGGTTTCCCCAGCCCTCTGCTAGTACTCTCTGCTTCTTCAAGATTACAAACTGAAGTCGGAACATCTGTGATCTGCCACCTTCGGAACGCTAACAATCTTAACTACATCGGAACAAAGATCAATATTTTTATTCTGAGGCAGTTGACTGTATGGCTGTTTGTTCTGAGTGCTTCACTTCTTTCAGGAATAATCTTTATTTACGTAAGCTTTATATATTTCCTACTGCTGAAGTCCTCTAACTGCATTGATAGCTTTCACTCAAAAAAGAATCAATAAGTGTTCACCTCTTCCACTAATGGAATATGAGCAGGCATGGACCACGCAGCCCTTGACTTTATTTCTTTATGTTTTATTGGTTTTAGAATCACAGTATTATAAAATACTATGTAACCCTCCCTGTCCGGGCTCCTAAGGAGTTTAACATCACTCTTCTCTATCTTTGGCTTGCTCAGAGTTTGGGTACCTTGTCTATGTGCGGAATCCGTGCCAGGCCCGCGGTGTTCTACGCCATGATGGGGGGCGTTGGTAATGCCATATGGCGTGCGTAATGCAATGATGGGCGTTGGTATGCCATGAGTGTCGATGCATACTTGGGGGTTGGTATGCATGATGAGGCGTTGGTAATGCGGTGTCGGAATCATATTGGGCATTTGTATATATGGCCTTAGTAGATGCCATGATGGGCTTGTAAGCATGATGGCGTTGGTAATGCAATGATGGGCGTTGGTAAGCAATGATGTCGTGCTATTCATGATGGTCATGTGGAAAGCAATGATGGGCGTTGGTAAATGAATGATGGGCCATTTGTATGTCTGATTGGGCGATAGGTAATGCATGAATGGTGGTTTGGTAACATTCAAGCTAGGCGTTGGTAATGCATTGGGCGTTGGTAATACAAGTAAGCATTGGTAATGCAATGATGGGGCATTGGTAATGCAAATGGGCTGGGTAATGCAATGATGGCGCATGGTAAGGCAATCTAAGGGCGTTGATTACTGCCATATGACGTTGGTAATGGTAATGATGGGCGTTGGTAATGCCATGATGGGCATTGGTAATCGAAATGATAGGCGTGTGGTCATGCACATGATGGCCGTTGTGTAATGTATGATTGGCGTTGGTAAATGCATGAATTGGGGCTTTGGTATGCAATGATGGCCTGTTGTAAGGCAATTATTGCCGTTTGGTAATAGCAATGATTTGGGCGTTTATAAATTTTAATGATGGGCGGTTGGTAAAAGGCAATGATGTGGCTTGGTAAGGCAATGATGGGCGTTGATAATGCAATAATGGGCGTTGGTAATGCAATTATAGGCGTTGGTAATCAAGGGATGGGCGTTGGTACGGCAGATGTGGGCGTTGTATTAGATCGTACTTGGACTCAATTTGGGCGTTGGTATGCTAAGAGGCGTTGGTCAAGGTTCATGATTGCAGTTGGTAGGCGCTAAATGATGGCGCGTTGGTAATTGTAATCGATGGGCGTTGGTAATTGCATTGCTTCTGGGCATGATGGGTGGTAAGGCAATGATGGCGTTGGTAGGCATGATTGGCGTCGATATGCATTGAGAGGGCCGTTGGTAATGTTTATGATGGGCGTTGTGTAATGCATGATGGGCGTTGGTAGGCATGATGGCTGTTGGGTAAGGCAATGATGGGCGTTGGTAATGCAATGATGGGCGTTGTAGGCAATGATGGTGGCGTTGATAATGCCATGCAATGTGGCCTTGGTAATGTAATGATGAGGGCATTGGTAAGGCAATGATGGGCGTTGGTAATGTAACTGAGAGGCATTTGGTAATGCAATGTATGGGAGTTGGTAATGTTAACTGATGACGTTTGGTAATGCAACTGAATGGGCGTTGTAATGCGGCTTTGTAATTGTCTATGGGTGGTAAGATGATGGGGTGTACAATGATGCGTACATAGCTGGAGAGTGCGTTGGGATCAAGTGGCTTACAATGATGGCTGTTTAAGCATGATGGCGTTTGGAGGCAATGATGGGCGTTGTGTAGGCAATGATGGGTCTGTTGGTAATGCAATTATGGGCGTTGGTAATGCAATGATGGCGCTTTGGTATCAAGAGGCGTAATCATGAATGGCTTCGTTTGGTAAGGCATGAGGGCGTTGAAGGCAATTGGGCGTTTGGTATGGCTAATGATGGTTTGACGGCAGAGGGTGTGGGAATGATGGCGGTACATGATGGCCGTTGTTAAGGTTCAATTACTGGGCCGTTGGTAAGCACTGATGGGCGTTGGGTAAGGCAATGATGGGCTTTGTAATGAATGATGGCCGTTGTCGGATGAGGCGTAATGTATGCCGTTGGTAGGAATTATGCCTTGTAATGCATGATGGCCGTTGGTAAGGCATGATGGGCGTTGTAGTAATTGAATGTGGCGTTGGGTAAGTCACTATGGCGTTGGGTAATGCAATGATGGCGTTACGGCATGAGGCAAGCAATGATGGTGTTGGTTACAGGCAATGATGGCGTTGGTAAGTGCAATGATTGCCGATTGTAAGTGCGAATGATGGGCGTTGGTAGGAGCTTACTGGCAATGCGTGTAGCTGTGGCCTTGTAAGGCAATGATATGGGCCGTTGTAAGGCCAATGGCGGAGCATGATCCGTTGGTATCAATGATGGCCGTCTGGCTAGGTTAAGGTGATGGGGCAAGTAGTGGCTTGTAAGCAATGCCGTGGAAGGCATAGCCGTGTGGTAATTTAGGGCCGATCTTAATCCTAACGTAACTTTATTAAATAACGAACATCTTCTGTATACATTCTACACTTTACTTGTAACTGTTAACTTCGTCATTTCACTGCTGTTCTGTTGTCCTTTTCCGACCGCTGTTCCCATCTCGGTAGCCCGTTACAGGAGAGGGTGCGATACCTGACTACTCCTGTTACTTGACTGAACCCTTGCGGGGCCCCCGTCGACCGCTCACTTCTCTCTCTCTCTTTGGTCTGTGGTCCATTATCTTCAGTCTGGGCGGTAAGTGAACTACTACCGGCTGGGCACGATAAGGGAGTCGGGACCCCTCCCTCCCGACTCGTGATTTAATCAATCTTACACACGCACACAAAAATTACAAAGAGTCCCCGCACTCTTCCCCCACATGCAACTGAAACGGATCGCTGGGGAGACAGAGCCCTTTTAAAGATGCTGTGGCGAGGATGGCAAATGGAGACCATTTAGTGGTGACATACATACGTCTTTTATTGAGCCTGTCCCTTTAAACAGCACATCAACAAAATAATCCATAAACCAAAAAACACCTATCCCTGTGTACAGGGATACTATACTTCCCCATTCCCTCTCTTACAAGACCGTGAGAGCAACCCACTTCCAGCTTACACCACCCCCAAAATCTCTAGCTGTACCTTACACAGCAGATGGCCCTTCATTTCTGTGGGCCTCCGGGTGTGCTGCGTGTCCAACAACTCTGGCATTCCTTGTACCTCGCGTCCAGGAAAAGAGGTGTCTGTCCCCTTGTTGTCTTTGCTGTCATATACAGTTCCTCCGGAATTTCAAGACCCTCTCCTGCATGTCAGCACCGTGTTGCTAGGTAAAAATCTCTCGGTTTGGTTTTTTTCCAGCAGGAGTTTAAACCTGTCCTAATAGCGGTGAGTCGGGTCAATTGCCTGGCTGCACTTAACCACTCCCGGCTGGATTTATGGTCATTTCCTTTCAGCAGGGAGAAGTCCTGTTCAGGCCCACTAATTTTGTGCCCAGGGCCCCTTACATCATAGGTACGCCACTGGTCTAGGTACTGATGTCCCGGGAAGTGGGGTTCGCCACCTACATAATAAGTGAAGCCCGGTCTGTCCTGCCCAAAACTGTGTGTAAGTGCCGTCGCTGTGAGCTCTCATTTGGACTTGTGTTATGTATTTGTATAAAACCTCTTCGCCAGAAGAGAGCTACCACTGTGTGTATCTGGAAGGGGAATCTGTTTGTCCATGGGAACTAGTATGTGTAAAACACTTATTTTCATTGTTGTGGTGTCCTCGCACACGGTCAGCAAGTCAGTGTCTGTTTCTGTTCCAGCATTCTCTCCGCATGCAGACACAGAATTCACTTAGCTGGGCTGCACGAGACGAAATGCCGTTCATGGCGAGGCTTGGAGTGCTTTAGACCTCGGACAATGGTGATGGGGAACGGGCTGAGACTCCTGGTCGAAAACCTTGTTTCTAAGTGGTGGCAGAGCCATTTGTTCTCCCCGAGACAGACGTGAGTGCGCTTACACCGCAGGGGTATGGGGCTGGCCAAGGGAACCGTTGCCAGGACTCAGCCCCCGTAGGCCACGATTTCCCATTGGCACACTTTTCGAATTTTCCCGCTCGCCATCATGCTCATCCTCAATGGGCGCTGTCCAGGCTGCCTAAGTAGCCGGTCCCCTCCTCGATTGCTGTCAGCCGTATGAGCCCTCGCTCCTCCTAGCGGCTGCACCATCACGATCCGTGCTCTGATTGGTCGGGCGGCCTCGCTCCATGGAAAGGATAGCAACCGAGGCATATGTAAGAGGTACGGCCGATCAGAGTACCAGAGGAAGTTGAGTTGGACGGAGTCGAGAGTAACATCACGAACTGGCCCCCCTGGATTTTGAAAGTGCTACTTTGGAATAGCACTAAGATGCACGACAAGAAGCATTCATTGCAACCTACCGAGCACGGCCCTGCACGTAGTTAAGCGTCTTACTTCTTACCCTCCCCGCCCATTGTTGTGGTGTTCATTTTGAATTGTCTGATTTTTAGTTGCTGCTGCTTGTCTGGTGTAGTTAGTGGATCCCGGTGGTAAAGTTTGTTAAAATTTCCTGTCTATCGCCGTGAACCACTGAATGTCACCACAGGGCCTTCTGGGTGAAGTCGGCTATGGACTCCCGCAATGGGGGCTGGTTCAACAAGTTCTCAAGCTGGCACTTGGTAGAATCTTCTTGATATAGGGGCCTGCTCTGTGAACCTCAGATTAGTGTGGGACCATGTTTAAACAACTTGTTGAGGCGCTCCAATAAGGTTGTGATGAATATATAATAATATATGTGATCAAGTAAATAGTTGCTCAAAATATAGCAAAATTCCGTGCTCAAACCCTCGTATAGGAAGTCCTTCTCCTCTCTTGACTGTGTGGAAGAAGCTTGGGGGAGCGGCAGATTTTCGGACCAACATGTGTTTTTGTTGATATACTACCTAGTGTGGAGCCATGCTGGGTACGCTAACCAATACCAGAGCCCCGTCCATAACTAGAGACCAATAAGGGAATCCTTACCAATCCTATACCTTATAACCTAACAGATGCAGCGGAAGCCGTTATCCGAACATTTACCTGGGTACATGTCATTGCGTTGTGCCGCGTGTAGGTGCAAGAATATTTATACAAGTTTTGTGCCCGCTGCAGCATAATGGCCCATCGTATTACCAAGCAGGGGGTGGTTCCCTGCTGCCTGTGGGCGAGTTCCTACCGGGAAACTGCCTTGTCTGTAGAGTATGACGCGCTGAATTCACGACTCTACTTGACTAACTGCGGCGCCTCTCACATGCTGTGCAGGGATTTTTCTATTTAATTTGTAACATTACCGTGAATGTAGTCGACAGGTGGGTTCCTAGCTACTGCAGAGTTAGTTTCAGTCCAGGGAAACCCCTGGCTAAATCCCGAGAATAAGCCAGAGAACGCCCCTTATGGGGGTGCCGGTATCTCCTATGCATTGAAAATGTCAGATAACGTCACGCAAGCCATTCATGCATAGGATATACCGGCACCCGAACAGGGCCCACATCTCAGTAAGCAGGGGTTTCCCCAGACCTGAAACCAATGCGATTCGCTCCGGAGACCCCCTGCTACATTATCTGTATACTGTTTCAAATTATAACCCACCTTTTTCCACACTAATGTTTTACAAAGTAAATATCCTAGTAATCACCAATACACACTCCACCCCGTGCCCCACATTGGTTTAACAACTATATATTTTTTTTCTAAACACAGATTAATACCTCAGGCTCGGCAGGGGGTCCCTGGTAATCCCATGAGTGTCCGCAGGCCCCACCAATTGCACCCCTGGGGACCCACGGGGTTCTGGGGGCTCCGGGTGGTCCCCCTAGGCTCCGTGCCCTCCAGGTCGTTCTCCCTGGGGTGTCTAGGGTCCTGGGGTAGTCCCCCCAGGTGTCTGGCGTCCTCAGGTGGTTTTCCACAGGGGTCTGGGGGGGCCCTCGGGTTGTCCACGGGTTCCCTGGTTCTTCCTTCTCTCCCCGCCGGATGTCCTCAATAGTTACCCCAGGGCGTTCTGGTTGTCCTCCGGGTGGGTCCCATGGGCATCTGGAGGTCCTCAGTTGTGCCCGTAGGTTTCCCTCAGCGCGTTACCAATCTATATTAAAAAAAATTTAACCATGGCCTACATTTCATAAATACCCCCCCCCCACCCCAAACACCAATACAGTACAGTAAGGACAAAATATACTATTAATCCAATCTGGGTATAGATTATTTGCCCGTATAAACACAACAGTAGCCATGCAGCATAATAAAGTAAATAAAAACGTTCTACTTTAACCCTGGCAACTATGAAGGGCATCCTCAATCATTTCTGCAGGTCCATGTTCACTTCCTTGCCAGAAAAAAAACATAGCAAAATAACTTCAAATGGCCCCGAGCCCCTTAATCACCCTAGTGGTTTAAAACCCGCCATAGTATAAGGGATTAACCCACCCTTCCCCTACCCACCTCCCCACCCCGGATCCCTAACCCCCCACCCGGACCCCTATACCCTTAGATTGCTATAGTATCTTCGTCATGCCAGATATCTTGGCTATGATGTACTCTACTACAGTCAATGCACTCCTCATCCAAAAGGCCTGACTATCCAAAATACCCAATAATCCACCTACAGTATAACACAGCCTAAACCCCAAACTGTTACTAAAAGCAATAGGACATCAAATACATAACTAAAACCACTAAAGCCAACCATCAATTCAAGAAATAAAACAACTAGCCAATCAATTACATCAATTAACACCACTAGACAATCAATTTAATTTCACACCATAATTCACTATACCACTACACAAACAATACATTCCATATATAAAAAGCAGGATAGAAAAAAAACTTAGCGCACAGCAAAAATGGTTGGGACTGGAGCCAAAGAAAAAAAAAAAAAAACAAAAAACAAAAAACTTTATTGAACAAAACTAATTAAAAAGAGAAACCGCCCACGCGTTTCTCGCCCGTGGCGCTTTATCAAGAGTAGTTTCCTTGTCTAAATCAACTCTTTATAGCTTCTCGCCCCTCCAAAGTGCACCCTCCCACCTGTGTACAGGTTAAATAAATCCCCTGGGTACCAGAACCCTCGTGAAAATAAAAAAAATTACAGAAACACGGAGAAGAGTGGCGCGCCCGCAAGGCTAGAGGAACGAGACATACTAAGGGCACTATATAAAGTAATAACCAAATAGACCCAGTACCTACGCTAAACAGAATGACATAGGTATACACTGCGGGCGAAATGTAAAACAAGCATCATAAACTAAATGAAAATAGCCACAAACCAAATAACAACTAACTTCTTGATTTGTAGCCATAAGAACTTGGTGGATACTTTGGAACGGTATATAAGCATATACTAATTATGAAGCCATAAAACACGAACATTAAAATATAAAGTATTCACCAACAGAAAAAGAAAAGTTTTACAATATCAACTAGTCATACATATAAAATCAAGCTAGCCCACAGATCAATTAATTAATACACCCACTAGGCAACCATCAATTAAACCATTAGCCCTACAAATTACATATTAAATAAAATGCAAAACAATCCTGTAAAAAAAAAATACAAATCAAAACAAAGCCATCACAATTAAACACAATTTAAATTCAAAATAATAAACCTATACTTTCTATGTAATCATTCACAGAAGAAATGCATTTGCCAAAAAAATGCATTGGCTATTACTGTATCATCTGTACTACAAACAGCACGGATTAATACATTCGCCAGTCAATGGGGCAAGAAAAACATAAAAATCCAGAAAAATCCCATCAAAAAACCCCTGTACAATAAACGTACATTCTGTCTACTTCAAATATGGATTTTGCCTGTAGAAGCGTTGGCCTCCGAAGCCTCCCTCGGGAAACACAGCTCTCCTCCGTGACGTCACAAAACACAACCCACGCCATCCACGGCTGAAGCTCCTGACCAGGTTATCCAAAATTCGTTCTTTCAGCTGGCTAATCACCTTCTTCTTCTTTCTTCATGTGTGACCATGTTCTTTCTTTTCCTTTATCTTCTGCTGTCTTTTATCTTCTTTCTTCAGCTGCATCAACACCCCATGTTAGGCATCCACGATGTTGACCACGACGGCTTCTTGAGTTCAAATGAGCCATCACATGCTTAAAATATGGGTGCCTGCTGACGTCACATTTGCTTGGCAAATGCTTCTCATGCCGTGATGGCTGTGGGAATCATGTGCCTTTTTTTTGGAGGGGGGTAGATACGTTAAGTAAAGGAGGAAGCCAGCCAATCAGAAAAAAATGGCTGTGCTTTCTTTCCTAATATATGACTTCACTAATCCTAAAATGGCTGCCCTCACGCGGTACTTCAGCTAATCAGTTGTGGGAACTATCTCCCCAATACATGATTGGCTGTAGTAACCAATGTTGACATGTTAACAGGTCGACACTGAATGTCACCACAGGGCCTTCCTGGTGTGATAGTCAGCCTATTGACCCTCCATTGGGGGCTGGTTCAACTACAGTATGTCTAGGGCTCAGCTTGGTATAAATCCGTCTGGATATAGGCTGCCTCGCTTCAGAGTAAAGTTTGGAGCCCATGTCTGGGGATGCTACCCAAACAGAGCACGTCCCTAACTAGACACAATAAAGGGAATCTCTTACCATCTACTATACTTCTGAACCTATATATCACATTCACAGTGAGACCTCCTCTCCCCCTCCCCTCAACTCTTCCGGGATTCCGACCTTCTACCCTCTCACCCCTCTATATATATCCTGCCTATACCTCCCAGCAACTATCAATGGGCAGAGTAGGGCGATGCTATATCTGCCCTACACAGCGGTTTAACCCCTTAAGGCCCTCCTTGGCGATCCCAAAGGGGTTTACACATATATCCTTTTGTAGAAAAAATATTATTCATATACACGCTTATACACTACTTATGTGAAATTCAAGTGCATAATAATAATAAAATACATGTATCAGGTGGAAGAACGGCAGAAAGAATTAAAAAAGTGCGGTAATTTCGAGCTCCTGGGACTCCCTGCTTCTCAGATACTACCTCCTAGGGGGTTCGCTTGATAGCCCAGCTGGCGCTTGCTCTGTGTGGGGCTATACCAAATGGAGGATTAAAACATGTCCTCGCATCACGCCTTGCCCCTAAGGAACTGTGATGTCATTCCCTTGTATCAGCCTTTTGGCTGCGTGACCAAGACTTTAAACCTGCTAATTGGCGCCCCCTTAACGGAGGTATCTTGGGAAGTCGGTGGGCCTCCAGGCAGCGGAAATGAACGGGGTTCACTCAGGAGACCCCCCGGCTCCACCCATTACAGCAAAACAAACTAGCTCCATAATCCGCAGCATAATAAATGGCGCAAACAGACATTCAAGTATAACATTGTTATCAACATCCGATATCCGTTAGCGAAGGTCTAGGGAGGAGCACGGGGTAATACCTTAGTACTTCTTGTGGGTAACCAGTGCCCAATCTTCCCTTTGTTTATTCTGGCAGAGGTACTTTCCAATCCAGTGCGGATACAGGTTTTCATTGTAAATATCTCAAAGTTCCTCTATTGCAATATCCGATTGAGCCCCCCCACTCGCCCATTCATTTCACACCTCGTGAACCCCCTCTTATTTTCCCCCCCCCCCTCTTCCATGTATGTCTCTCCCCTCTGTTTTACTCTAGCCCCCCCTCTCTGCGTTGGTAATGCAATGATGGGCGTTGGTAATGCAATGATGGGCATTTGTAATGTAATGATGGGCGTTGGTAATGCCATGATGGGCGTTGGTAATGCAATGATGGGCGTTGGTAATGCAATGATGGGCGTTGGTAATGCAATGATGGGCGTTGGTAATGCAATGATGGGCGTTGGTAATGCAATGATGGGCCATTTGTATGTACTGATTGGGCGATAGGAAATCCATGATGGGTGTTGGTAAGCACGATAGGCGTTGGATCAATGATGGGCGTTGGTACTGACAAGTGAAGGCATTGGTAATGCAATGATGGGCCAGTGGTAATGCAAGATGGGCATGGGTAATGCAATGATGGGGCGTTGGTAAGGCAATGCTGGGCGTTGATACTGCCATTATGGACGTTGGTAATGTAATGATGGGCGTTGGTAATGCCATGATGGCATTGGTAATCGAAATGAGAGGGCGTTGGTCATGCACTGATGGCCGTTGGTAATGTAATGATTTGGCGTTGGTAGATGCATGATGGGCGTTGGACTGCAATGATGCCTTTGTAAGGCAATTAATTGCCGTTCGGTAATGCAATGATTTGGGCGTTTGATAAATGTAATGATGGGCGGTGGTATAAATGCAATGATGTGGCGTTGGTAGGCAAATGATGGTCGTTGATAATGCAATTAATGGGCGTTGGTAACTGCAATGATAGGCGTTGGTAATGCAAGGGAATGGGCGTTGGTACGGCAGATGGGGCGTTGTTAATCGTATGACTTTGTGGGCGTTGTAATGCAAGATGGCGCGTTGGTCAGGTTAATAGATTGCATTGGTAAGCGCGCAAGATGATGGCCGTTGGTAATGTAATCGATGGGCGTTGGTAAGTAATGATGGGCGGTTGGTAATGCAATCGAATGGCGGTGGCGTTATGGTAGGCAAATGATGGGGTGGTTGGTAGGAAGCAATGAATGTGGTCGTCGATAATGCAATGAAGGGCGTTGGTAATGTTATGATGGGCGGTTGGTAATTGCATGATGGGCGGTTGGTAGGCAATGATGGCTGTTGGTAAGCAATGATGGCGTGGTTAATGCAATGATGGGCGTTTGGTAGGCAATGATGGGCGTTGATAATGCAACATGATGTGCTTGGTAATGTAATGATGGGCATTGGTAAGGCAATGATGGGCGTTGGTAATGTAATGATGGGCATTGGTAATGCAATGATGGGAGTTGGTAATGTAATGATGGACGTTGGTAATGCAATGATGGGCGTTGGTAAGGCAATGATGGGCGTTGGTAATGTAATGATGGGCGTTGGTAAGGCAATGATGGGTTTGGTAAGCAATGATGGGGTGGTAGGCAATGATGGGTCGTTTGGTATGTAATGATGGGCGTTGGTAATGCAATGATGGCCGTTGGTAAAGGCAATGAATGGGCTGTTGGTAAGGCATGATGGGCGTTGGTAAAGGCAGTTATGGCTGGTAATGCAAGATGGTTGGTAGGGCAATGATGGTGTTTGAGGCAATGAGGGTCGTTGGGTAAGCAATGATGGGCGTTGTAGCATGAGGCCGTTGTAAGGCATATTATGGGCCGTTGGTAATGCAATGATGGGCGTTGGTAAGCAATGATGGGCTTTGTTAATGTAAGATGATGGCCGTTTGGTAGGCAATGATGGACGCTGGTTGGGTAATGCAATGATGGCCGTTGGTAAGGCCATGATGGGCGTTGGTAGGCAATTGATGGCGTTGGTAAGGCACGATGGCGTTGGTATGCAATGATGGCGTTGTAAGCAATGAGCGTTGGTAGGCAATGATGCCGTTGGTAAGGCAATGATTGGCCGTTGTAAGGCAATGATGGGCGTTGGTAATGTAATGATGGCCGTTGGGATGGCAATGATGGCCGGTGGTAGCATGTGGCGTTGTAAGGCAATGATGGCGTTGTAGGCAATGATGGCTGTTGGTTATGGCAATGATGGGCGTTGGTAGCAATGATGGCCATTGGTACTGCAATAGGCGTTGGTAAGGCAATGATGGGGCGTGTAAGCAAGGGGCGTAAGCATGATGGCCGTTGGAAACAATGATGGCCGTGTGTAAGTATGATGGGCCGGATCTTTATTCTAAAAACAGTAACTTTATTAAATAACTTCTGATACAGTCTCTGTTACATTGTACACTTTACTTCGGTCTAGTTTTTCATCACTGCTGTTCTGTTTCCTGTTCCCGAGCTGTTCCCTATCTCGTACCCGTTAGAGGGTGCTGAACCTGACTAAACTCCTGTTACTTGAAGGAACCCTTGGCTGGGCCCCCGTCGCCGGTACTTCTCTCTCTCTCTTTTGTCTGTGGTCAGTATCTCAGTCTTGGCGGTAGTGAAACTAACTACCGGCTGGGCACATAAGGGAGTCGGGACCCTCCCTCCCGACTCGTGATTTAATCATTACACACGCCACAAAATACAAAGGCCCCGCACTCTTCCCACATGCATAAACGGATCGCTGGGGAGAACAGAGCCCTTTTAGAGATGCTTGTGCGAGGTATGCAAATGGAGACCATTTAGGTGACATTACATACGCTTTATTGAGCCTGTCCTTTAAACAGCACATCAACAAAAATATCCATAAACAACAAAACACCTATCCCTGTGTAGGGATACTATACTTCCCCAGTCCCTCTCTTACAAGACGGGAGGACAACCACTTCCAGCTTACCACCACCACCAAATCTCAGCTGTACCTTAACAGCAGATGGCCCTTCATTTCTGTGGTTGTCCGGGTGTGGCTGCGGTCCAACCTCTGGCAGGTTCCTGGGTACCTGCGTCCAGGAAAAGAGGTCTGGTCCCCTTGTTGTCTTGCTGTCAATATACAGTTCCTCCGTATTTCAAGACCCTCTCCTCATGTCAGCACCGTGTGTTGCTGAGGAAAAATCTCTCTTGGTTGTTTTCCAGCAGGAGTTTTAAACCTGTCCTAAGTAGGCAGGTGGAGTCGGTCAATTGCCTGGCTGCACTTAACCAGCTCCCGGCTGATTTGAGGGTATTTCTTCAGCAGGGATAAGTCCTGTTCACGGCCCACTAATTTTGTGCCCAGGGGCCCCTTACAAGTTAGGTACGCCACTGGTCTAGGTACTGATTTGTCACGGATGGGGTATCGCTCACCTACATAATAAGGTGAAGCCCGGCTGTCTGCCCCAAAACTGTGTGTAAGGCCGCGCTGTGAGGCTCCTTTTGGTGTGTGTTATGTATTTTGTATAAACCTCTTCCAGAAGAGAGCTAACCACTGTGTGTATCTGGAAGGGGAAATCTGTGTGTCCATGGGGAACTAGATTGTGTAAAAAGCACTTATTCATTGTTTGTGTGTCCCCGCACACGTCAGCAAGTCAGGTTGTCTGTTTTCTGTTGCCAGCATTTCTCCGCATGCAACACAGTAATTCACTAGCTGGGGCTGCACGAGAAAATGCCGTTCATGGCAGAGGCTTGGAGTGCTTGAGGACCGGACAATGGTGAGTGGGGAAGGGCTGAGACTCCTGGTCCGAAAATTGGTTCTAAGTGGTGCAGAGCCATTGTTCTCCCCGAGACGCGGAGTCGCGCTTACACCGGCAGGGGTATGGGGCTGGCCAAGGGAACCGTTGCCAGGACTCAGCCCCGTAGGCACGATTCCCATTGGCCAGTTCGAATTTCCCGCTCGCCAGCAGCTCATCCTCAATGGGCGGTCCAGGCTGCCTAAGCCGGTCCCCTCCTCTGATTGCTGCAGCCGATGAGCCCTCGTCCTCCATTGGGCTGCACCATCACGATCCGTGCTCTGATTGGTCGGGCGGCCTCTGCTCCATGGAAAGGATAGGCAACCGAGGCCTATGTAAGAGGTACGGGCCGATCAGAGTACCAGAGGAAGTTTGGAGTTTGGACGGACGGATAACCATCACGACTGGCTGGATATTTGAAAGTTGCTACTGTTGGTAGCACTAAGATGCAGGACAAGAAGCAGTTCATGGCAATCCTACCGAAGCAGGCCCTGCACGTTAGTTAAGCTTAGATTCTTACCCTCCACTGCCCCAGTTGGTGGTGTTCATTTTGATTTTGTCTGATTTTGTATGTTTGCTGGCTTGTCTGGTGATAGTTAGTGATCCCGTGGTTAAAGTGTTAAAAGTTCTGGTCTCCCCCGTGACCACTGAATGTCACCACAGGGCCTTCTGGTGAGAGTCGGGCTATGGACTCCCAATGGGGCTGGTTCAACTAAGTCTCAGGGCTGCAGCTTGGTAGAATCTGTCTGGATATAGGCTGGCCTCTCTGTGAACCTTCAAGTAGTGTGGAGCCATGTGTTAAAAAAAATTGTGAGGCGCTTCCAATAAGGGTGATGAATAAATATATATAATATATAGTGATCAATATAATAGTGCTCAAAAATAATAGCAAAATTCCGCTGCTCAACCCTCTTAGAGAAATCCATTCCTCCTCTCTTGACTGTTGGAAGAAGCTTGTGGGGAGCGCAGATTTTCGACACATGTGTTTTTGGATATACTACACTAGTGTGGAGCCATGCTGGGTACGCTACCCAAACAGGCACCGTCCATAACTAGAGACCAATAAGGGAATCCTTACCATATACTATACTTAGAACCTACAGATGCAGCGGCCGTTATCCGAACATTTACCTGGGTACAATTTTGCGTTGTGCCGCGTGTGGTTGCGAATATATTTACAAGTTTTGGCCGTCTGCAGACAAATGGCCCATCGGATTAACACAGCAGGGGTCCTGCTGCTGTGCGGGAGTCTACCGGGGTCTGCCTGTCTGTAATAGACGCGCTGAATTCACACTCACTCTAACTGCGCGCCTCTCACAGCAGTGCAGGGGTTTTATTTAATTTGAACCATTCAGTAATGTAGCAGGGAGGGTTCCGGAGCTGACTGCATTAGTTTCAGTCCAGGGACCCCTGCTTCCCGAGATAACAGGCCCCCATTATGGGGGTGCCGGTATCTCCTATGCATTGAAAATTCAGATAACGTACGCAAGCCATTCATGCATAGGATATACCGGCACCCCGAACAGGGCCCACATCTCAGAAGCAGGGGTCCCCAGACCTGAAACCAATGCGATTCAGCTCCGGAGACCCCCTGCTACATTACTGTAATGTTTCAAATTATAACCCACCTTTTTCACACTAATGTTTTAAAATAAATATCTAGTAACACCAATACACACTCCACCACCGTGCCCCACATTGGTTTAACAACTATATTTTTTTTTCTAAACACAGGATTAATACCTCAGGCTCGGCAGGGGTCCCTGGTATCCCATGAGTGTCCGCAGGCCCCACCATTGCACCCCTGGGGACCCACGGGGTTCTGGGGGCCTCCGGGTGGTCCCCACTAGGCTCCGTGGCCCTCCAGGTGTCCCCCTGGGGTGTCTGAGGGTCCTGGGGTAGTCCCCCCAGGTGTCTGGCGCCTCAGGTGGTTTTCCACAGGGGTCTGGGGGGGCCCTCGGGTTGTTTCCCACGGGTTCCCTGGTTCTTCCCCGCGGATGTCCTCAAAGTACCCAGGGCGTTCTGGTGTGTCCTCGGGTGGGTCCCATGGGCATCTGGAGGTCCTCAGTGTGCCCGTAGGTTCCCTCAGCGCGTTACCAATCCTATATTAAAAAAAATTTACATGGCCTACATTTCACTAAATACCCCCCCCCCACCCCAAACACCAATACAGTACAGTAAGGACAAAATAACTATTATCCATATCTGGGTAATAGATTATTTGCCCGTATTAAACACAACATAGCCATGCAGCATAAATAAAGTAAATAAAAACGTTCTACTTAACCCTGGCAATATGAAGGGCATCCTCAATCATTTTCTGCAGGTCCATGTTCCTCCGTTGCCAGAAAAAAAAACATAGCAAAATAATTCAAATGGCCCCAGCCCCTTAATCACCCTAGTGGTTTAAAACCGCCATAGTATAAGGGATTAACCCACCCTTGCCCCCTACCCACCTCCCCACCCGGATCCTAACCCCCCACCCCGGACCCCTATACCCTTGTTGCTATAGTACTGATCATGCCAATTATTTGGTATGATGTACTACTATAACAGTCATGGTCACTCTATACCAAAAGCCTGACTATCCAAAATACCCAATAATCCACCTACAGTATAACAACAGCACTAAACCCCAAACTGTTAAACTAAAAGCAATAGGACATCAAATACATAATAAAACCACTAGCCAACCATCAATTAAGAAATAAAACAACTAGCCAATCAATTACATAATTACACCACTAGACAATCAATTAAATAATTCACACCACTACACAAACAATACATTCCATATATAAAAAGCAGGATAGAAAAAAAACTAGCGCACAGCAAAAATGGTGGGACTGGAGGCCAAAGAAAAAAAAAAAAAAAAAAAAACTTTATTGAAACAAAACTAATTAAAAAGAGAAACCCCCAACGCGTTTCTCGCCCGGGCGCTTTATCAAGAGTAGTTTCTTGTCTAAATCAAACTCTTTATAGCTCTCCCCCTCCAAGTGCACTCCACCTGTGTACAGGTAAATAAATCCCCTGGGACAAACCCTCGTGAAAATAAAAAAAATTAAAAACACGGAGAAGAGTGGCGCGCCCGCAAGGAGAGGAACAGAGACATATAGGCATATATAAAGTAATACATAGACCCAGTACCACGCTAAACAGAATGACATAGGTATACACTGCGGGAAATGTAAAACAAGCTCAAAACTAAATGATAAATAGCCACAAACCAAATAACAACTAACTTCTTGATTTGTAGCCATAGAGAACTTGTGGATACTTGGAACGAGTATATACAATATACTAATTAATGAAAGCCATAAGAACACAACATTAAAATATAAAGTATTCACCAACAGAAAAAGAAAAAGTTTAGCAATATCAAACTAGTCATAATATAAAATGCAAGTAGCCACACAATCAATTAATTAATACACCCACTAGGCAACACATCAATTAAACCATTAGCCTACAAATTACATCATTAAATAAAAATGCAAAACAATCTGTAAAAAAAAAAATACAAATCAAAACAAGCCATCACAATTAAACACAATTTAATTCAAAATAATAAACTATACTTTCTATGTAACATTCAACAGAAGAAATGCATTTGCCAAAAAAATGCATTGGCTATTACTGTATCATCTGTACTACAAACAGGCACGGATTAATACATTGCAGTCAATGGGGCAAGAAAAACATAAAAATAGAAAATCCATCAAAACAACCTGTAAATAAAGTACATTCTGTATTCAAATATGGATTTGCCTGTAGAAGCGTTGGCCTCCGAATCCCGGGAAATCAGCAAGCTCTCCTCCGGTGACGTCACAAAACACAACCCAACGCCATCCACGGTGAAGCTCCGACCAGGTATCAAAATTCTGTTCTTTCAGCTGGTATCACCTTCTTCTTCTTCTTCATGTGTGACCATTTCTTTCTTTTCTTTATCTTCTGCTGTCTTTTTCTTCTTTCTTCACTGTCAATCAAACCCCATGTTAGATCCACGATGTTGACACGACGGCTTCTTGAGTTCAAATGAGCCATCACAGCTTAAAATATGGCCTGTGACGTCACATTTGTTGGCAAATGTTCTCTGCCGTGATTGGCTGTGGGAATCATGTGCCTTTTTTTTGGAGGGGGGAGATACGTTAAGTAAAGGAAGTGAAGCCAGCCAATCAGAATGGCTGTGCTTTCTTTCCCTTTAATATAGACTATCACAATCTAAAATGGCTGCCCTCACGCGGTACTTCAGCTAATCAGATTGTGGGAACTATACTCCCCAATCTGATTGGCTGTAGTAACCAATGTGACATGTTAAAGGTGACACTGAATGTCACCACAGGGCTTCTGGTGTGAAGTCAGCTATTGGACCCTCCAATGGGGCTGGTTCAACTACAGTATGTCTAGGGCTGCAGCTTGGTATAATCCGTCTGGATATAGGCTGCCTCCTTCAGAGTAGTGTTGGAGCCATGTCTGGGGATGCTACCCAAACAGAGCACCGTCCCTAACTAGAACACAATAAAGGGAATCCTTACCATTACTATACTTCTGAAACCTATATACACATTCACAGTGAGACCCCTCTCCCTCAACTCTTCCTGGGATCCGACCTTCTAGCCCTCTCCCCCTCTATATATATCCTGCCATGACTCAGCAATATCATGGGCAGAGTAGGGCGATGCTATATCTGCCCACACAGGTTTAACCCCTTAAGGCCCTTGCGATCCAAAGGGGGTTTACACATATATCCTTTTGTAGAAAAAATATTATTCATATAACGCTTATACAACTACTGTATGGTGAAATTCAAGTGCAATAATAATAATAAAATAATGTATCAGGTGGAAGAACGGCAGAAAGAATTAAAAAAGTGCGGTAATTTCAGCTCCTGGGACCCCTGCTTCTCAGATACTACTCCTAGGGGTGCTGATAGCCCAGCTGGCGCTGCTTGTGTGGGGCTATACCAAATGAGGATTAAATGTCTCGCATCACGCCTTGACCTAAGGAACTGTGATGTCATCCCTTGTACAGCCTTTTGGCTGCGTGACCAAGACATTTAAACCTGCTATTGGCGCCCCCTAACGGAGGTATCTCTGCGGAAGCAGGGGGCCTCCAGGAGCGGAAATGAACGGGGTTCATCTCAGGAGACCCCCGGCTTCCCACCCATTACAGCAAAACAAATATGCTCCATAAATCGCAGCAATAATGGCAGCAAACAACATTCAGTAAACAATTGTTATCAACATCCGATATCCGTTGAGCGAGAGGTCTAGGGAGGAAGCACGGGGTAAGTACCTTAGTACTTGTAGGGTAACAGTGCCCATTTGCCCTTTGTTATCTGGAGAGGTACTTTCCAATCCATGTGCGGATAACAGTTTTCATTGTAAATATCTCTAAAGTTCCTCATTGCATATTCCGATTGAGCCCCCCCACCCCCATTCATTTCACACCTCGTGAACCCCCTCTTATTTCCCCCCCCCCCTCTTCCATGTATGTCTCTCCCCTCTGTTTTACTCTACCCCCTCTCTATGATGGGCGTTGGTAATGCAATGATGGGCGTTGGTAATGCAATGATGGGCGTTGGTAATGCAATGATGGGCATTGGTAATGCAATGATGGGCGTTGGTAATGCAATGATGGGCATTTGTAATGTACTGATGGGCGTAGGTAATGCCATGATGGGTGTTGGTAATGCAATGATAGGCGTTGGTAATGCAATGATGGGCGTTGGTAATACAATGATAGGCATTGGTAATGCAATGATGGGCATTGGTAATGCAAAGATGGGCATTGGTAATGCAATGATGGGCGTTGGTAAGGCAATGATGGGCGTTGATAATGCAATGATGGACGTTGGTAATGTAATGATGGGCGTTGGTAATGCCATGATGGGCATTGGTAATGAAATGATAGGCGTTGGTAATGCAATGATGGCCGTTGGTAATGTAATGATGGGCGTTGGTAATGCAATGATGGGCGTTGGTAA